>BQNB010053969.1:36216-39754 GCA_026074375.1 Tanacetum coccineum | reverse complement strand
AAGACTTATTGCATGGTTATCACTGATGATTTTAGCAGGTTTAGTTGGGTGTTCTTCTTAAGAACTAATGATGAAACTAATGGAATCCTTAAGGATTTTATAAGACAAATTGAGAACCAATTAAATCTATTAGATGTGATAATGGTACAGAATTTAAGAACAAGGATGTTATTGAATTATGTGGGTCAAAAGGGATCAAGAGGGAATACAGTAATGCCAGAACTCCACAACAAAATGGAGTTGCTAAGAGAAAGAACATGACCCTTAATATGAATTATCATCCTGTTAGATCAGAGAATCAAGCTAACCTACATGCAGGTCAACAAGAAGCTAATCATAATGCAGGTACAAAAGACATTATTGATGCAGGGGATTCTGAAAAAGAGGATGAATCTGCTCAAGACTGCTTTGTACTGCCAATATGGCCTTCCTATTCTTCAAAAATTTCTCCTGATTTAAAGACAGATGAAAAGAGAGAAGGTCCAAGAGAGGAAGAACAAGTCTTTTTGGATGAACTTGAAAGACTTAAGAGGCAAGAAAAGGAGGCTAATGAGGAAGCTGAAGCTCTGAGGAAGGAGTTTGCACAAGACACTGAGAACTTGGTTATACAAGCAGGAGCTGCTAAGGCTAGCAGTACTAACATTTTTAGTACTGTTAGCACACCAGCTAAAGCTAGCAGTACTAACCTAGTTAATACTGTTAGCATACCAGTTAGTACTGCCAGTCCTAATGAGGGACTATCTCTTTCTGATCCAACAAATCCTGAACAAGATGATTCAGAAATACCTCCACTTGAGGATATTTATCAAAATTCTACTGATGGTATCTTTACTACTTCATCTTATGATGATGAGGGTGCAGTGGCTGACTTCACAAACTTGGAAACTGTTGTGAATGTTAGTCCTATTCCCACATCAAGGATTCACTCTTCTCATCCTTCAGCACTTATTCTAGGAGATCCAACCTCAGCAGTTCAAACAAGAAGCAAACTAAATAAAAGTTCTGGAGCTCATGCTTTTGTTAGCTATGTTCAAAAGCAAAGGAGAAATAATCATAAGGACTTCCAGCATTGTTTATTTGCTTGTTTCCTGTCTCAGAATGAACCCAAGAAGATTTCAGAAGCACTGGGTATTTAATTGTTCAAACATAGATAATATCAGGACATCTTGTTGAGCAAAAGAGTTAGAATTCTGGACATTGCCTGTTTGTTTTCACTCAATACGGAGAATAAGGATTATATGTGGCTATCACTGGTTATTTTCAGTTTCTCGTCTGACTCAACATCATTAGACCTGTTTAGAAAACCGTCATTATCTCTGCTCACATTTGATTGAATAATGCATAGGTCAGAATTATCTAGATTTGGGTTGTACCTCAGTGATCCATCTAGCCATTCCTAGAGAGAATTCCGCCATGAACAATCTTGGCTAGAGTTGAGTTCATCACAATCAAGTCCATAGTAATCCCAATCACGGCTTGATAAGCACATTGTGGGTGATGACAGTCTGAGAGGTTTTGAATGTCAGAAGCCATAGGACTGCCAAAAAATGTTATTCTTCCCCTGTTAAGCTGACCCTTTGCTTGAGCTTTGAACCAGCAAAAACTTTATCATTGAACCATGTTTCATCCCATTTCCCATCCATCTATTGGGCTAGTACACTGCTTGGCAATATGACCCTCCTCTTGCAATTGTAACAAATGACGTCATGTTGTTCTATCCAGCCATGTTGCTTGGTCCACTTGCACAAGGTGTGTAGTTTCTCAGGTTGTCCAACAGCATAAGTAGTTTGTCTCACCCTGAACAGGTTGCACAGTTTCTTTTCGTCCATCATAGATGGTACTTGTTGCACGAGGGTTTGACGAAGATCCTTAGCTGATTGTGGTAGTAGGATACCGGGAGTGACAACAACAGTCTAGAAACGACATTATGTGATTAATCCCGCATCAATTGGATATCCCCTTTCCTGGAACACTCACTGGCACAACAAGAACGGAGTCCTGGTTGGAGAAATTAGGTTGTTTGCTGTTGAAAGGCTATGGGAGCATCTTCCAAATGTGGGGATTGATGGTTGTGGAAATAACGTTGTGGTGAACGTGGATTGGTACTCCATTTAATGGATAAGTAATTGAAAGAGGTGTTGATTTGATGGTTTGTGAATTGTTAAAAGGTCTGATACGGTGTAACAAACTTGAAGACTAATTATGGGGAAACATAAAGTTGAGATAGAGACTTTGGGTGAGTGTGTAGATGAGATTGATAAGCTGGCTGAGTTAATTGGTGAGATGTAACTAAAGCAAGAGGAATCCAAGTTGCGTCATGGCATCAAACAACTTCAATTTGCATGTCATTATCTGGTTGTAGCAGGTAAGCATGGAAGCTGATCACATTGGTAGTGTGCAAGCCTTTGACCAATTAACCATCAATAACAATTTGCTCTATTTCATCAGGAAGAGTGTTTAAGAACTATGGTGTTAACTTAGAAACTACTGCTTTCCAATGGCATTTTTGTAAATGTTCATTAAATCATTGAAGTAACAAAGTGAACTCAAGTAGTACTCCATGTAGCAACTCTTTCCTCTCCTTTCTTGTAAGTGAACCTAATCGAATTCATCATACAGCTTGGCACTCCCATCGTTCTTGTTTGTTAATGACGTTACCTTGCATTATCAGATTAAATTCTTCTCCTAAAGATCTTTGCAACACGATGTTGAACTCAACAAGAGCTTCATAGATTCAGTTGGAAAAGGGCCTTGGAAGAATGATGTTTAATTTTTATTGCTCTTTGATGTCACAATCAGCTTGAATGGGCTTCATGGAGTCAGTTCACAACATATTCCTTAAGGTCCTTGGGTTACTCCCATAATGCCTCAGTGATTGAAGGCCAAAAACGAAGTGGTCTTTTTTTTTTTTTTTTTTTCAACAGAGGCATGAAATCATATTTCTTCCATGAGGTCTATTCAACATATGACCTGTTCCATTCCGGCTCTTCCATGAATCATACAAGTGGTTTCAAGCATTGGTGTTTTGTTGTCCCTCCCTCCTCCTGAGAAAAGAAGTGACTTATATTCTATTCTCGGCAAAGTCGTCATTGTGGTAATCAAAAAGAATACAAATTGATATCGATGTATCGGTGGAACAAGAAATTGTGTTTGGTTTTGTTGTTTTGTTGAGTCATGAAATGGAAATTAACAACAAAACGGTATTTTTTACAATTCCCCTGATCTTGACAAAAAACCCACATAAATACCACCACCAAGGAAAAAAAAACAGTGTTGTTCATCATCATCAACATCATCACCAACACAAACACAACACATCACTATCAAATCATCAATCATTCATTTCAATCCACCGTGCGATTTTACAAGAAGCCAAAGAAGAAATAAAACCATATAATTTATAATTTGATTGATGAGTTTAAATTTGACAATTTTTTTTTTTTTTATCTATTGGTTGTCCACTACCCTTGCACTTTTCGGTCTCGGTTCATCTTTCACCCCTCCGTTTCGGGAGTGCCTTCATCACCCCCATTCTTTC
>BQNB010053969.1:1216-31216 GCA_026074375.1 Tanacetum coccineum | reverse complement strand
ATCCTCTTCATTAGATATTCCCTCACATGTTCTAAGGCAGTAATGATAGGACTATCCCTAGCTTCTAACAACTGTCTGTTGAAGACCTCACAAATATTGTTTATTAACAGGTCACAATGAGCTCTACCTACGAATTGTGATTAAATGCTATGTATTAGACAATATTATAAGCTAAGATATGAATATGTTTAAAAAGTTAAGTGTTAGAAAGCATACCAGAGAAGTATGCCCTGCTCCAATGTTCAGCAGGAATCTTTTTTAACCATTCATATGCTTTCTTATTGAAATCTTTCAACTCTTGCATATTCTTTTCAAACAGAACAGTGGTTGTGGATGATGCACACTTCCATAGCATTTCCTTGTACTCTGAACCTTTCCAAGTTTGGTTCATGTTTTCATAAATGTGCCTAACACAGTACCTATGCTCAGCATGTGGAAACAACTTTTCAAGTGCTGGTAATAGACCCTAAAACAAAAGTCAATTAAGTTAGTAATACTTCAAATGCATTTTAAATACCAAAATTAGTTTATTAAGGATTAATACTTTTGCTGTCTGTGATGAATGTGAAATTGGAATTGCTGTATAGATCAAAATCATCACCTAGACATTTTAAGAACCAAGTCCAAGAGTATTGGTTCTCTGATTCCACTATACCATATGCAACAGGGTAGATGCCATTATTGGCATCCACACCCACTGCTGTCAGCATTTGTCCTGGATACTGGCCTCTCATGAATGCACCATCCAAACTAAGCAACTCCCTACCACCTTCTCTAAATCCTATTTTCAAAGCACCCAAGCACACATAAATTCTCCTGAATTGTCTTGTTGGAGATTCAGGATCCTCTTCACCATATACATCTATTTTGACAGTAGTATCTGGGTTACACCTCTTTAGCTCACAAACATAGTCCCTCAATAAAGCATATTGTATCTTCACATCTCCTCTCAAGGAAACTGTTGCCTTAGCCTTAGCCCTAAATGCTTTGTCCTTAGAAATAGCAACATGAAACTTTTTTTGCATCTGTTCTTGAATTGCTTTAATAGGCATGCTATGGTTCATTATGATTAGATATGTGATGTGTTTTGAAAGAAAAGTTGAGGTACAATATTTGATTTTTCTGGATTGAAAGCAATGATGCTCATCCTTGGAGGTTTTTATGATCCACTTTCCTTTATCTCCTTTTGATAAATACAACAACCAGGGACAAGTAGTTTTGTCTTCTTCTGCGTCCTCATTTACTATCTTACTATTAACAGCATTGTCCACATTAGGTCCTTGGACTTTATCACTTATCACATTCTTGCTAGGAACTACACCATTACAAACTACCCTTATTCTTCTAGGATCATTTCTCAAGAAATGCAAGTTCCTCCTACTCTCAACAGCATGAGCTCTTATCAAATCCTTAGCTAAATCCCTATTTGCAAATTCTCTACCTATAAAGAACTTAGAGGATGAGTGTTTTTTTTCAATTTTCTAAGCCCCAAACTCCTAGCATTTTCTGGCACATCCTCTAGATCACTTTCTAGTGAATCAAAGTCTAAAACCTCTATATTATCTTCTGTAACATTCACATTAGGTGCTATAGGATCATTGCCATCATTGCCTGTACTTACATCTTCTACTTGAAAATTAAAGTCATTCATGTTAACTTCCACTTCCTGAACTACATGTTCCTCATCTTCAAAGTCATTGTCAGACTGACTGTCACTATCAGAACCACTATCACTTTCTTCATTCTTCTCAACAATTTCAACATACACATCCATAACCTTATGCTTTTCAACATAACCTAGGAAGCTTCTATAGTCACTTTCACTGACCAAAGGTTTTAACCCAACATCTAAACTTTTAAGTGGTATTTTATAGTAATAAAGCACTTCATCTTCCATTTCATATCCTAAACTGTTAATAACAGTATTCAAAACAACCTCCTTAAATTGATCCCTATTTACCAAATCAACAAAGCAAGTCTCACCTTCAATGTACTCCTTTTTTGGACCATCATTAAACTTTCCATAGTAGTGACACTTGATGGTAAATAAGTTGGTATACGTCTCTGTTTCAAAAGAAAAGAAAAGAACAACACATTACTCAGTTGATTATCATGTCGAATATAAGAATGCACATAAAAACAACGAATGTGATCACTCACCATAAAATGAAAGATCAAATGTTTCCCCTTCAGGCCTTATATAAAAGTCTTGTACAAGATCATCCATATTGTCATGTTATGATGGCACACAATCAACCCTAAGGAGGTTAATTGAAGATAACAGAGGAGTTAGGGAAGAAAAGTTGAATAGGTGTGTTTTGCGTTTGACTTGTGAATGAAAAAGATGGGTTTGACTATTCAAAGAGTCGGGTACAACTAGGGTCGGGTTAGATGGTTGGGTCTTGGGTGAGTTTATTATATTTAATAGAGGAAAAGACGAACTTGCCCTTCAATTAAAAAAGATAACGATTTAGAGTTAACACAGTTAGTGACGAGGGAGCATGAATGCGACACAAGTTTCGTTTTGGGGAAGCCGCTTGCACTTTCGTGAAGTTGAGGAGAAAATCTGCAAATTTGGGAAACCACAGGAAGCATATTTGCAGATTAATCCTGAATTAATTTAAATACCAACATGTGTGATATTTTATTATGAGTAATAAAATAAGTGGTAGCATGTCTCGTTTTCTTGTTTGTTGAAAAGTGAAGAATATTTTAGCACATCAAATTATTAACATAACATAAGAATCGAATAAGGATCATTAGATAGGCTGATGTGTTTCAAAAGCTTTAAAATTTATAAAGAGCAAAAAAACCAATGTTTATTTATAGTGGAAACTATTGGGTAGAAAGTATAACCCACGTATATAGTATCAATCTATTATTAGGTAAAAACCAGGTCGTTCCACATTGGATTATGAGGCAGTGTTCAAATAAATCCAGAAAGAAACATAGACTTTTAACAATTTTGTAAGTAACTTTTGTTGTAGCCATTGATAATAAAGATGACAAACTATAACTCGGATAGTTGAAAAAAATTTATAAATATTGGTTAATGAAAATGACCGTGCCAAAATGGAACCTTTAAATTATAAAAAGAGGTTTCTTGTCAGAAAAACGTTTTCTACAAACTAACTTGATTAACACAAGACTATATTTTAGTTAATCTAGACCAAATGTGTCACTACAAATAATCTAGTTACATCATAAAATCAAAGCTTTTTTTTTATCAATTGTAGAAGTGGAATTTCTCAGACACAAACGATAAAGATTATAGGAAACATATCTTTAAAACTCACATAGACCATAACAGGGTCTTTCGAACTTTACCGAATATGATATATCATCTAAGTTGATAATGCAAAGATAGACCAAGATAAGATATAAAAGATTGCAACATAAGCTTGAGAAAAAAGCGATCACAATCAAACCAGAATACTTATTCATTATCATAACATCATCGAGTAGTCATGAGAGATTTAGCCTCTTATTGCTAAGGTTTTCATAACATAACTTTCTTAAATGACAAACTTCATTATTTTGATTATACTAGTATGATATTCTTCCTCGTTCTTGGTTCTTTGATCTTGAAACTCCAAAAGATATGGTGTTTATTCTTGGAGAAAAGGGTTTGTGTGGGATGCTGAAGAATGCTGTATATGTGTGAGATAGATATGATATTGTGATAATCTATTGGTGAAGATCAACTTATACAAATGAGAGATTTTGAGGCTACTATTTATAGGCTGAAATTCGAGTGAAAGTGTGGCGCACACAAAAGATTGTGTGGCGCACTTGGTGATTAAATGCATAACTATTAAATGTTTATTGAGTAAGTGCGGTGCACAAGAGAATACGTGCGGCGTACTTAGGGTTTAAATGCAGTATAATTAAAGTCTTCATTAATTCTTCATATCAGATGGGAAGTGCGGCGCACAAAGGAAATTGTGCGGCGTACTTGTTGAGTTAATGCGAATTTGACTGTCTTTGACTTGAAGGTAAGTGCGGCGCACAAAAGGCAAGTGCGGTGCACATTTGGCACATAGAGCTTGATTGTTGATCTTCTCTTGAATGATGTGTTCTTTAATATGTAAGTATTTGATTTTGATGTATCTAACCTCGGGATGTCTTCAAGTGAACCTGCAAGCAATTTTAACCTATTAAGTATAGAAAGTTCACGAGAAATGATAAAATATACAAATAACCTACATAGAAAACATGTATAATTTGGACGTTATCACAGGCCTATGATCCAAAAATATCAAAACAAAAAAATCTTTTGACTTATTTTGAGAGGAAAAAGTATTGGGAGACTCGATTTCCAATTTTTTTCGTATGACACTCAAATTCTGCACACACCTACACAAAACTAACCAATCAAAATAGGTTCAATAAACAACTATTTATGGACCATACATACCAGTGTATTTGATTGTAAAAAAAGACCGGTTGTTTTATATAAAATAGTGTCTGTAACATAAATAAATAGAGACATGTTGTTACCTACACACTTTGATTGTGTAAAAAAACCAGTTGTTTTATAAAAAAAGATGTCTATAACATAAACACATAGAGACATGTTGTTACATACACACCAGTGTCTTTTATTGTGTAAAAAGAGTGGTTTGCACCCCAAAAAACCAATTTCTATACAATTTCTATTATGAAAACTTGTTTTTTCAAGAAAACCTATTTCCATTCATTCCCTTCCCACTAGTTTTTTGTCATAGAGATAGGGTTTTACATAACCTATCTTTGGGGGGGGTGTTTATAGCCTTTTGTGTAGTAGTGTGTTAGAGCATCATTGTAAACAATGGCTGAAAATTCATTCTCAAAATCTTTAAAGAAATCTGAATCATCAAAATAACTGACCGCGGGCTCGGGTAATGAAAACAAAGGCATATTGACTTTTTCATTATCATTTTCCAAATCCATTTTTAAATCGTTGACAAAAATTATTTTATAGGAAAATGAATTTTTATCACATATTATGTTGTAATCTTCATCGTCGGATTCGTCAAATAATATTCTAAAGTTAATTTTATTATCGGCAAGAGGACTTACCGTGGGTTCACATGAGAGTGCTTCTTTAGATGCTACCTCGTCATCAAAGGCTATAGCTGGGAATTCAGTTAGGTCGTGAACGCTTTCGTTACACCAGATCTTACCATACGTAGCAGTTTCCCAGTTATACACCTTACCATGTCTACGAGCTTTTTCTTCCTTAAGCCTCATATATTCTTCCATAGTAATGTTAGGATCTTCCATTATTACCTGTAATAAACTTGCTAGAAAGGAAAATTGTCAAATAGCTTATACCTCGTATTCAGTAAACTGAATACGCCGTATTACACAAACACAATATGCAAACAAACAATAACAATGAATTATAAACTATTCTAACTTACACTAGTCCTAAGGGTTAGATCTAATCTAATGTTAAAAACCAAAATATCAAATAAAAATCAAGATTAATTTTCACTCCCCGGCAGCGGCGCCAAAAACTTGATTGTGTCGTTGTGAGGTTGTAATTTATGAAAGTTCAAGTTTTAAATTTATATTTTACTGACTTAACCAAAAACAACACATTAACGGGCAGTGTACCCGGTCGAGTTGGAGTTTCGTGGTAAGTAGGGTGTCGATCACTAAGAGTGAGAAACAATCTTTCAATTTATTATTATTTTGGTTAACTAATCTAGGTTAATTCTATGTTAGTTCTATTCTATTCTAAACCTATGCTAAACCTACATCAATCCTAGTTCTAATGGATAGGGGTTTTCAGCCTGAGAGACTGACAAGGGTTTGGTGACGACTTAAATCAATTCAAGACACAATAACACACGTAAGTAAATTAACAGAATATAAAAGAGCGGTCAAGCCAAATATAAGAAAACGGTATTAGCCATGATTAATCCAATTAGAATGTTGGTTTGTTCATTTAGTGCA
This sequence comes from Tanacetum coccineum, assembly GCA_026074375.1. Lineage (NCBI taxonomy): Eukaryota > Viridiplantae > Streptophyta > Magnoliopsida > Asterales > Asteraceae > Tanacetum > Tanacetum coccineum. The sequence continues at coordinate 25,273 of BQNB010053969.1, read as the reverse complement.
ATGATTACTTATCTCGAGGCGGCATATCATTCTTAAGACTTAGGCGGTACTTCTTCCTAAGACCTAGATACGAATAATTTTGTCACAATTATCCTTATTTGCTGACTATAATCTATTTTTGCTTGATATAATCCTATCTTAGGAGTTTTAAAGCAATGGAGATCTTAGTTAAACCCTATTCTCAAAGACGACTTAACAACTTACTGTTTAAAGGCAATTCATACACTAGTAGTCCACTAACCAAGTCTTTACCAATTAATTAAGAACGTACTCGTTGATCCCAACTAAGCTCACAATCTAAAGGCAAAGAAAGGTCATTATTCGTGATCCTATTGGTCTAGATGTATAAATCACTATATGGAGAGCTATCCCGGCATCTAGATTACTTGGTCCGTATCACTAGATCCAGTTGAATGATAGGTCGCATACAAAAGCACGTAAACAAGTATAAACTAATAAACATAAACAAGCAATCAACGATAAATTAAGCAATCAATATAAACAAAACCAATCATTCAGAACTTCATAATAATGGCTAATACCTTCAGGTATTAGCCTTCAAACGTCATAATCAATACAAGAGTAATAATTTAGCCAAGGTAAACTAACCGAGTTAACGAATGATACCAAAAACTGAACGATTACAAGAGTATAAGGAATTACATAGTGTCTCCTATGAAATTAATTGCGTTGCTCGACCTCTTTAGCTCTTCTTCTCTTCTGGAAATTGACCCTTTGGGGTTAAGGTATCGAGAATATGATTTAGCATACTAAAAACCCGTTTTTTGTTTTCTATTTATAAGGTCTGGAATATGGTCGATATGACATATTGACTGAGGTTAATACGGCGTATCAGGGGTTTCTTAGAGTAGGGACCACATTCGATATCTTCCAGAATATTCACATTCTATAACTTGAATACGGTGTATAAGTTCCTTCTGGATACGGCGTATTGATCTTCATTCCTTCGTGGTCTTTTGTGAAGTGCAGGCACATATACGCCGTATCTTCCTTGATGGATACGGCGTATAGGATGTCAGAACAGTAATCTTCAAAATGTCTTCGTTTAAGCTCCAGGATGCGTGCCTTTTAGCTAATCTTCACCAAGTACTCCATAATTACTGCAATTCTCAAATACAAACGATTAAGTAACAATTCTTTGTAATAATTATACAAAATGGGTTATTTACATGGGATAAATGATGCTATAAAAGTGACGTTATTTGATGTCATCAGAGAGAGAGCGAGAGATAAAGCGGCCGCGTGAGAGAGAGAGAGAGAGGCCGCGTGAGAGAAAGAGAGGCCTAGAGAGAGAGAGATGCGGTTACGGGATACTCTTGCATCATTTTTGAGCTATTACCGGGTTTTATCTTCTTTCTTTCTTATTTAGTTTATAGTTTGTTGCTATATATATTATTTTTGATTGCTTGTCATGTTTAGATTCGTATTATATATTGTTGTTATTACTGTAGTCGTTATTATGCGCAAGTAGACTTTATATATTTGTTTAGAGATGGTTGTTAGAATATTGTGATTTAAATTTTAGAATTTGTTGTTGGTGATAGTAGTTGTTAGTTTAGGTTAGAATATTGACTAGAGGCTAGGTTAGACATTTTTTTGGTATCAGATAGTATTTGCGGATTTGTGTGGGGTTTCACCAAAATTTCGTGAACGGTCTGCCTAGACGATTTCGGCGCCTTACTTTTGAAAGGGAGCCCTAACTCAAAAGTAAGGTGAGTAAAACTCGCATCAAATCCAAAATACTACCCATTACTACAAAATGCCTAAACTAGCCTAGTAAACCGTTAACGGGAGACATCCAACCTACAGTTTACTTAGATTATTTTTATTCGATTTAACGGGTAAACACCATTGAAAAGAATAGAAATTCTCTATTAGTCAATATCTTAACCTAGATTATCAGCTAATCAGTTTAATGTGCGCGTATAAGGGTTAAAATTGATATGCAAAAGTATAAAAATATTAATCTTTGTACGAGTTTTTGATCACCAAAACAACTTCTTTATTAATTATAATATTTTAACCACACATTTCTAAGCAAACATATTCTCCTAGTATTCTTATTAGATCCTTGCCTTTTACTTGTTCTCGTAGCTTATTTTAGAGTATACTTGCCTTAGAATTCTTATTAGATTTGCTTCTCTCGTTTTAATTTAATATTATATTTAAAACAAAAAAAACAAATCAAAAATTCGTGATAACTAAGCATAAATAATAAACTTATGACGTGACTTTCAAATTCATTCTTCGCCGAGGATACGACTCTAGGAGATTTGATCTTTACCTTTCCTAAGGTATTTATCCGATCTACTTGGGAATATAAATATTATAACCGACCGTCTACGACAACTCACACTTCTCAAAACATCATGAGTTATACGATGATCCTTAAAACGTTTTCATGACCTTACAAAACCTTGAAACTTGTCACAGTCTACCGACCCCATTGATTATCTTACTATCTAACTTCGAAGACGAGTTTGAACACCCGTCCCATACTTTTGAAACACCCGTCCCATACTTTTGAAACGCATATGTCACCACGTACCAGTCGCCTAGAACCATGCCAATTAATTCGCACACAACTTTAAACAGTCACCGCATAACATTTCATTTTTAGAAACATGACTTTTGTAGTTCGACTTATTTTAATTTCGTTACTCCGTTCGATTTTGAAGAAAACGCCAACAACGAGACAAGAAATGAGTTTCGTGAGAATCAAGCATATTGTAACCCAATGAATTGCTAATGCTATTGAAGCTATTGCTATCTACGAGGCAACAATCCACATGGTTCATGACTCGATGGATCAGGTCGTATGTTAGGAAGCCAAGGTGGCAAGGAATGTGTTAGCCTTAATTTTATATAACTCAAACAAGAATGTTATCAGTCTTATTAGTCATAATTAGTCTTGTTAAGTAATAGGCTAGTCGGGTTAAATAGGCTTGGAATATAAACAAGTAATGTCCATGTAAAGGGCTCAAAGCCCATGAGAAGCCAAGCCCGGCCCATAGAAAGCCCATGCACCTTAAGTGAAGGCATAGGGTATAAAAGGACCCTCTCCACACATGGAGAGGGTGTTGGTTACATGTGCTCTCATTTTTGTAATCCTACACTTCTCTCTCTAATCTAATCTTTCTATCTTTTGTTTCTCTCTCTACTTTCTCTCTCTACATCCTAGCTTATTTTCTAGCTTATTGCTTATTGGTATTACTTATTGTTGTGTTTGGATAATAATATTTGGGATAACAAGTGGTATCAATAGCCAAGGAGGATATTTAGTTGTGTTATTTTTTGGTTCGAAATTATTGGTATCCCACATTACTGTTAAAGGGGAGCTATCAGAAAATGAATTCATGCAATCTCGTGGTATAATTTTTCTCCCCATGGAATTTTTCATGTCAAATTTTAATCAATTGGTATTTCAAATACTAAGTGTTTTATTATTTAAAATAAGAGGAGAAAATGTGATTAAAATATGATATAAAAGAATGTGATCTTTAAGACTCTAAGTGCAACTCTTTCCTTCATGTGCTAAACAATTTTGAATCTCGAAGCACATGTGTAGGGGGAGTATTTCAAAATGTCAGAAAATGGTTTTTATGGTTCGATCTCTATACCTAACAACCAACTAATCTCACGACGTCGATGAAGTCATAAGGTGGTTAAGATTAGGTATAAGTCCTATGATCCAACCAGAACCGGAGGGATCTACCCAAGGACAATCCATAGTTAGAAATAGCAGTCCTTAGGTATGATTGGAGAAGAATGAGTATAAGGGAAGAATGCCGACTAAGATTGAGCTAACACTGGAACAATCACAACAAGGTGTTAGTAATGACGTCTTGGTAAGCATTGAAGGGGTTGAAGAATTAAAAAGAAATGTATGGATAAAGGGTGAAAACAAAGTAGCCCTCCACACAACTTAGGTAGAAACCGGGTCAATACATAATCTATCAAAATCACAAAGATGATTGTTGATATTGAAGATGACATCATGGACCCAGTGATGCAATGCACAACCCTTCCCAGCCATTCAAGTTTCTCTCAAAAGAAACTTGTCTCATTTGTCACGGAGATACACACGTTATCTATTGACATCTCACTCCGAGATTGTTGATATTGAATAGGTGGCAGTCTGCTCCAGCCTCCAATTACTAAAACCAAAGTGCACAAATTGAGTCTAGAGCCAGAAGAGATCAAATTTATTAATTTCATTAGGATCACTAATGTCTCATAATTTTACATTGTTTGATCCATATAAATTCAACATGCTGTAACAAAGGGTCCTACGCATTATCCTTGAGATCTTGCCAGAACATCTGAGTGATACTTAAGTATTCTCACTGAAGCTTGAAATCCTACTTGAGCCAACATCAAACAAGCTCTTGGTAGCTAACTTGCAAGATTCTATATGAATCGAACTTGTGTTAACTGGAAAGAAACGATGGTGCGATTCTATGTGAATCAAACTTGTTCCAGTAAAATGAATTGATGACTTAATCAGAAAGATAGTAAATATCTGATTCACTCTTACCGAGTTGTCTGCTTTGAGATGCTTCGGTAAACGAGATGTTGTGGATAGTAATGTGTGAAACCCTGTAGAAGATTAATTATGAATTCTATTGATCACTGGAGGTATTTATACTGATTAACGGGGAACCGTGGTTATTGCAACCGTATTCGACGAAGTGACAAAGGCACTTTCATCCATATCTGTTGTTTATCACTAACCTTTTAAATGCAGATTCAAACGTCAAAGTTGCAACCATGTACCAGTGAAGTCGGATTGATTATCACATACGCATACTCGAGCTCTAAAAGTCAATCATTTAGCATCAAGATTGTTGATCCTAAACTTCCTTAAACATCTTCAAAGTCAAATCAAGAATCTCATTTTGGGGAGATTGCTAGCCTTATGTTCATATAAGTTAAACAAGAATACGATAAGTATGAGTATGTCGGTCAAGAGTACAAGATGATCAAGAAAGTCAAATCAAGATGATTCAAGTCAAGGAAATGATGCAAGATAAAGATCTCAAGAACTCAAAGTCAAAAGATAAAGGCTCAGTCAAGATCCATAAAAGCATGACTGAACCATAGCCATTACCAAAAAGAGAAGACCAAGACTAAGAACCGAAGAAAAACAAGGCAGCAAATAAACGTCCAAAAGTCATATCTTCAACATCGGGGGAGACAATGATAAAACAAGACAACCTCCTACAAGAATGTTATCGGTCGTACAAGAACGTCAACATAGAAGATCAAGTCATTCACATCCTTAAAAGAAGAACTTTAAGAAGACCTCAACAGTAGAGGAGTTTGAAGAAAAAGACCTCAACATTGGGGGAGATTGTAACACCCCCAAAAATCAGGACAACGCAGCGGAATGGTAACATTGGGGTGCTACTTCAGGGCACAAAACACAAGTCACGGAAAACGACCTTAAAATGGACGTTTTAAATAAAGTCATATTCTATTTAATAAAAGATCAGAGTTGCAACAGGTTTTATTTATAATGTATTAGCAAACATTGTCAAGACGTTTGTCGAATGGTATACAAGTTATTAAGCCTTCAAAAATATATATCCGCGCGACTCGAATGCTCCCAATGCTCCACTAGCAAAATAGTAACCTGAAAATACATGCTAAAACGTCAACAAATAATGTTGGTCGAATTCATAGGTTTAAGAAAAAAAAAGCAGTACTTGAAATAAATTTAAGGAACTATTTCAGAAGAAAAGTTAGCGTTACAAAACATTTAAAAGTGTTATTCGTAAATCCAAGGCTAGTGATTCAGTAATCAAGATGTATTTAAAAGTGGACCCAAGATCGAAGTAATGGTGGACTAAGTACCATATTCGAAGTCATAAACAGGAATGTAGAAAGAGAAAAACATTCATATTCCGATAGATTAAGTCTAAAGAATTTTATTATTGCAATTAATGCTCATGACTACATCTCCATTTTGAAGAGCCCGTAATTAAACTAGATTTGATTGCCCCCCAATCAGAAATGGATGCTTGCCACAGCCCTATACATCTCTCAATTGTTAAATGCACCGATCAATACTATCCGGTAAGGGGCTCTACCAGACGGTAAGGGTGGGGGTGTTGAGGCTTCCCGATGATCTTCCATAACACCATGCGCTCACTATAAATAGCAATTAACGGTTCATGATAATAGGACTTCAATCGGCTCTAATAAGGTAACATTAGTCCATTAATAATCAGGCATTAATCGGATTAGCATCACTTGAAAAACACTCTTGGAGTACGATAAGTTAAAACAACATGTCTTAAAATTCTATGGTTTCATAATATTGGTATCCGGTTCTCAAATCCATGTAGTAACAAATCATGCTTTAGTTAAAAATATAGCTCACGTTAATGCTTACGTATAGGATAATAAATAAGTTTATGTAGTAAAACGAGCATGTACTCCCCTCGGCGGGTTTATAAACCATTGAAAAGATTTGAAATGTTTAGTATATATAATATATATATCGAGACTTTGATCTCACAAAGTATTGAAAGGTAGTGTACTGTTGTAAACTATATACTAGTTTGTAAATGAGCATGTATTCTCCCCCAAAACAGTTTAAAAAAAGTAAATAGGGGGCTATGAATCAAAAGTAATTGAAATGTTATTGTACTGTTATAAATTATTTGAGTTTGTAAAACGAGCATGTATTCCCCTCGCGGGTTTATAAAACATTGAAAATGATTGAAAATGCGAGGGGGGGGGGATGGGGGCAAGGGGGTCCTATGAATCACCTTGAGTGAATGGAATTCAACACAGTATTCACAATAGAAAAAATGCGTCACGAAGGAATTCGAAGGCAAACCTAATCCAATATATGGTCGTTAAAGTACTAAACACATTTGATTATTTATAGGTCGTTATAGCTCAATCATTGTTACTATCGTTCGGGCTATCATAATTAAGAGGTAGTGTAAGTGAAGTATGAGAAGATTAGGATACTTTAAGCCCGAATTTTGACGTGTCTTATGCCATCTTTTCGTATTAGGTCGAAGTTAATAATTTGACATGTTCGATATTTTGCCTCTGGTGATCAGTAACTTTTACGTTCCACATAGACTGAGTTTTATAGAAAATCGTATTTGTTGTCGTAAAACCCGAAAAATGTCGTATTTTATTCGTTTTATAGCTCCGTTTTAACGATTTCTTTCGTGGACGTTCTCGTATTTGAAAGTTTATACTTTTAGGAGGTTTACAAAAAATTATAACTTTCTGTCGTGACTAGTTATACTTTTATAAAAATAGTTTTATAAAGTTTTTATTTGTCGTAAACTCGCGAAATTCATTACTCATTCGTTATTAATTGTAAAATTCGTTTTCTTTAATCATTTTGAAATCCCAAAAAAAAAATATGTATTATTTATTAAAAATATCAAACTTGCTGTTTGATATAAATTTTATAAAAATTATTTTATAAAACTCCGTTTAATTAACGTATAACTCGTTTTTAACGTAACTTTTTCGTTATTAATCCGTTTAACAAAGTTTATTACCTTTCAGGAATCGTCGTGTTTGTATTATCTTTAAAAACATTAATATTCTCCTGTTTAGAATTCGAAAAACTACTGACCCTATATGAATTCTTTTATATAATATGGTTTTATATATCATTTTCAACCTCACAATTTACCACAAGTCTTTTTATAATTATATATATTATATGTTCTAATATAATTAATGTCCATTAGAGTTCATATTTGTCCAAGATCATCAAGATCACAAGTTATTAACTTTACATAGAATCATAAACTTTCTTACTTAACTTTTAATTACAAGTTTACATATGAACTTTTTATACTTAAACCGAGATTGTACAAGACTTATATGTTCTTTATTTCATGATATTACCAACATCATAACATGTGAGAAAGTGCACAAAATTGTAATCACAAGAAAAATTATATTTTTCATGTTCAAAAGTAATCCTAGTGGTGATTTCACTATATAGCACATTATATACATAAAAACTCGTAAAATGAAAGCATAAAGGTTTAAAATAGACCTTATGATGTATGATGATGATGAAAAACAAATGCTAAACCCGTGTTTAGCCTAGAAACCAAAGCTTGCACTTAAGAAAACCTAGTTTTTCTCAAGGAAAACCTTAATCTTGCTTTTCTTGGGGAAATTAATTAACTTGAAAAAGGTAGCCAATAGCTTGGGATCACCTTAGAAAATCTTAGAATAGGATGTGTACTAGGATGTGTATGGGTTGTAGAAACATGCTATGGATTTGGTTCTGTGTGCCTGCTTGATGCCGTAGCATTTAGAGAGAGGAAAAGGGTAAGTATAGTTTGATTTTTCTAGTTAAGGTATTTTGATGTATGTTTCTCTTACTAGTTGATACATGTATATATATGATATAGATTGGTCATGATAACAATGGTAAGGTCCTAGATGGTGGTTCTAGTCGATGGTCGTCTTGGTCAAATAGACAAGGTATGGGTAGGCTTTAATGAAGGCATGGGCTAGGTATAATGAAAGAGATGTATACTTGACCAAACTTGGAAATTTTCTTATTTCTTTGAATCTCTTGGCATAATTTCGGCATAAGAGTGATATAAGTGAGATATTTTTGTAACTTTTATGTATTGGGTATAAAAGTGGGTATTTGTTGAAGCGTAGAAAAGTTTTTGTGGTTCCGGGAGTGCCTAAACGCAATTTATCGCGAAACGTATACACTTTACGTAACCAACAAAAATAAAATATAAAAGTTAATTATTACTTTTGAAAAAATAATATAATGATGGCTTGACATAAACTTTAATTTGTTTGGTGTCCGTTTACGTTGGTTGTTGATTTTTAGTTCACGCGATTTAACTTAACACTTAAAATTAAAAGCGAACGCGTACGAGAAAAGAAAAAAAATAAATAGTGAAAAATGACAAAATGAATGATGTCATAAAATGACCTGAAAATACGGAATGTTACAGAGATTGTTAGCCTTAATTTTATATAAGTCAAACAAGAATGTTATCGGTCTTATTAGTTATAATTAGTCTTGTTAAGTAATAGGCTAGTCGGGTTAAATGGGCTTGGAATATAAACAAGTAATGTCCATGTTAAAGGGTCTCAAAAGCAAAATGAGACGCCAAGCCAGGGCCATAGAAAGCCATGCTCCTTAAGTTGTAGGCATAGGGTTATTTATAGGGCCCTCTTCACACAGGGAGAGTGTGTTGGTTTACATGTGCTCTCATTTTTGTAATCTCCACTTTCTCTATCTAATATAATATTTCATCTTTTGTTTTCTCTCTTCTACATCCTAGCTTATTTTCTAGCTTATTGCTTATTGGTATTACTTATTGTTGTGTTTGGATAATATTTTGGAGTGATACAGATATTGTCACAAAAAAGTAAACGACAAAAAGTCATGAGAGCTTACACTGCTAGACCAAATAACAAAAATGGATATGTAGGAAAATTACCTTTCTGCAACAAGTGTAAGTTGCACCACACTAGGCCACACACGGTGAAGTGCAACAACTACAAGAGAGTTGGCCATATGACTAAAGACTTAGGACACCCATTTTTTGATAATGAGTTAGACGCACAATGGATAAAATAGAACCATGATCAGGTATCCCTATTTGAGTTGTGGAAAGTGAGGACTTTACAAGAGTGATTGTCCAAAGTTGAAGCTTGTGAACCGGATTTGGAAGGTAAAACCTCGCGGGAACTCTAACATCGTCAAAGATAATGCTGATGCCTAAGGAGAGATTTTCCTTCCTTGCCTAGTAAAACCTAAGTAGACTTAGACCGTATCTCCTAAAAGACTTTGTACTTAGTACTTTCACTAATGAATGTGTTGTATTGTATTTGTGGATGTTTTTAGGTCATCTATTTAACTTATGTTTGTTGCAATTTCGTCAGTTACTCTCTTGAATTGTTACCATCTTGTAAACCATTTCACTATCATTTTATAAACTATTTTACTATCGTCTTATAAACTATTTTGTTGTCATTTTATAAACTATTTTGCTATCATCTTATTAATCATTTTGCTACCATCTCGTAAACTATTTTGATGTAATCTTACAAATCATTGTTTATATCTTTATAAACTATTTCGTTGTATTTTATAGACTTTTTCGTTGTCATTTATAAACTATTTTGTCCAAATAGTGGTCGTTCCCTTGCCTTGTGTAGATATATGTATGATGTCACGCCCTCGGATTCCTATTTCTGCTGTGACCCGATTTGGGGGCGTGACATTTCATTTTCACTTATTGTTTTTTTCCCATTATGAATAGACTATACCTTAAAATGATTTATGAATAAGTGACACTGGTTACTACTATTGACATATTACATAATCGGACGCCTGTTAGAAATGAAGTATTACATAAACGAAATGGGATGAAAATTGATTCTATGGTATATGATAGATTTACATGTCCAGGATTCTTAGCTTACCACAATGAGACCCACTGTACTGAAACCACAATGGCCATTGTGGTTTTGAACCCTTATAATAAGTATCCAAAAATATTTCTATCTAGGGTGTGTTGGATAACTTGATGGGTCATGGTCAGTGACTTTGTTCATGTTTGACCGAGTCTAGAGGAAATACGCAAGTAGGTGCCATATTGTTAGGAATACATGGGTTGGTTAGTTGTTTCATGTTTACTGTGAAATAGTTGTTGGTATCTTTGGGTGTTTAGCTATATGTAATCTATATATTTCCATTATACAGCACTTGAAAAGATTACTAAATACCCTTCTAAAATAAAGAATGCCTGAAATTTAACGAGTGTCAAATTGGGGGCGTCATTTTAATTAAAATTTAAATTAAACTTTATTTAAGGTAAAATGCAATTAGTCAAAGCCTTTACCATACTTTTGGGGCCTAATTACTGAGATGATACAAAGCTTCTTGCACAATTTTCGGCCCAAACATGTTATTCATCAAATCCAAACTGGTCTTTCACTATTCTCCCAAATTGAAAAACACAATAATTTCTGCAATTCTCTGTCATTTTTTTGGCTATCTTTTGTGATTTTTTGTTTTCGAGTAGATAATATTTGCTTTTTGTTTTGATCTTGCAGGCTCATTCACAGCAGATGACACGATGTTAAATGAAAAGATCAAAACATAACAAGTATCAAATCTATATAATATTCGCAATATACAGCACTTGAAAAAAGATGCTAAATGCCCTTCTAAAAAAGAATGCTAAAATTTAAGAGTGTCTAAATTGGTCATTTTACATTAAAATTTTAAATTAAACTTTATTTAAGGTAAAATGCAATTAGTCAAAGCCTTTACCATACTTTTGGGGCCTAATTACTGAGATGATACAAAGCTTCTTGCACAATTTTTGGCCCAAACATGTTAAACCAAAACAAACACGGTCTTTCACTATTCTCCCAAATTGAAAAACACAATATTTCTGCAATTATACTTATATTCAAAACTCATTCGAAACGTCGTCGTATTTGGAGGGCGTGCTACATTTTGGCGGTCCACTGGGCATCCCAGGATTGGGCCGGCCCAAATTTAACTTTTTTTTTTTTTTTTATAAAAAATTAGGTAATATAAAAATCCTCGAGCAAATAGGGAAAGAAAAAAAATGACAAACTACTGATTTATTCTGATATAAAAAAATTCCGCGACATGAGGACCAAACTATTAAGCCCATATAAAAAAATAAATATTCAAACATGAGACGAAAAAACTAAACCCAATATAAAAAAAATTGTTTCGGCACCCAATAGAGAAAAATATTACTAAAGTTACTAATTTATCAGCTAAAAAAAGACTCGCGCCTTAAGGACAACACATAAAAGTTTTTTTTTGTAAAGGTAGGCAATATAAAAATATTGTCGGCACAAAATATAATTTTTTTTTACAAAACTACTGATTTATTCAGATAAAAAATACCGCGACATGGAGCCAAACATAAGCCCATATAAAAAAAACAAAAATAATTAAACATTATAAAAAAATACCGCGACATAGGACCCAAACATAAGCCATATAAAAAAAACAAACTATTAAACATGAGACCGAAAAAATAAACCCAATATAAAAAAAATTGCTCGGCACAAAATAGAATTTTTTTTACAAAAGTACTGATTTAATCATATATTTACTTATACTCAAAACTCAAAAGAAACGACGTAGTTTCTTTTGAATGCTACAGTAGCCGGCCCTTTGGGCTCTCAATTTGGGCCGGCCCATTTACTTTTTTTTTTTAAATTAGGTAATATAAAAAATTCCTCGAGTCAAAATAGGAATTTTTTTTTACAAAAGTACTGATTTATTCAGATAAAAAAATACATGCGATATGAGACCCAACACATATGCCCATATGAAAAAACAAATTATTAAACATGAGACTGAAAAAATAAACCCAATATAAAAAAAATTGCTCGGCACAAAATAGGAAAAAAATTACAAAAGTACTGATTTAATCAGATAAAAAAAATACTCGCGACATGAGGCCCAACACATAAGTTTTTTTTTTAAAGTAGGCAATATAAAAAAAATTTGCTCGGCACAAAATATAAAAAAAAATACAAAATAATGATTTATTCAGATAAAAAAATACCCGCGACATGAGGCCCAACACATAAACCCATATAAAAAAAACTATTAAACATGAGGCTCAGCCACAACGCGCGGGCTATTTTGCTTGATAAAAAAACCAGGAAAAAAAAACTAAAAAAAAAATTGTCGACACCAATTAAAAAAAAACCCCGCCCCGCAGCAACGCGCGGATAATTTTGCTTGTTCTCTATCATTTTTTTGGCTATCTTTTGTGATTTTTTGTTTTCGAGTAGATAATATTTTCTTTTTGTTTTGATCTTGCAGGCTCATTCACAGCAGATGACACGATGTTAAATGAAAAAGATCAAAACACTGTGTTACATCTCAGGTAGATGACAAAGTATCCAATTGATCGTAAATATAATTAGCTTTTCTTAATGCCATTTTTTATTTGATTTTGAATCTGATATCTTCATTTTAATATCGTTTCTTTCCATTCGGTTAAGATAAAGTATTTGGCTATGTTGCAATTACGGTTCACATGTTCAGATTCGTCATTTTCTTTATTTTCATTCGTATGATATGAATATTTCCCTGGATTAAGCGATGAACACCAAATGTTCGACAAAATTCCGAAATGAAAATAATGACTTATAGTTCTTTTATGGATTGGTTTTTAATATTTGTTCTTGGTTTGTTGTTTGAATTTTTAAATAATCTTTTGATATAAATTCACTTCAGCCAAGGCTATGGATGGGGCTACAAATTTGGATATCTCTTAGAAGTAAAGTAAGTATATTTATATCTGAATTTCCATTATAGAGGCGGGGCATCTTTGAATGTTTAAGATTCAAATGTTTTGTGTGCAAGTAATATATCAGTTTTGGTCAACATTGGATAATTTTGGGGTTAACTAATAGTTTTTGTAATCTTGCCATTTAAAAAAAAGGGTTAGCGGATCATCCCAACCCGTAGTAACCACACCACATTTGGACCTATAACCTCGTTGACCTTTTGAATATGTCCCATGTGTAATAACAGCCACTCATGAAGTTTCATGTCTTTTAGGATCAAATAACTTTAAAGATTGAGGAAAGGATCTCGGCATGGACTTTTCTCCTTAAAGGTTTTCACCCTTAATCATCATTTCTTCTTAATATTTTTGTAATTGTAATTCCAGTCATGTGTTCGGCTTAGTTGTCACTATAAGTACGTTATCTATAGGAAATGGAAAGCCGTTTCACATTCATCATCATGTTGGACCTAAAGAGACTAAAGAGAACCATAATTACCTGGGCAACAAATCCAAGCAGTAGCAAAATTGTGAAAGTGTAATGGAAACAGTCGTGTTGTGTCTTTCAAATGTCACACAAGGTGGTCAGATCCTCTTTCCTAAAGCAAAGGTTAGACTAAAATCTTATACATTATAATAAATGTATCACGAAATAATCATCCTTATTGTAAGTGTTATAAGTGATGGGTCAATTTTATATATTGCACTCAGGAAGCTCAAGACCAAAACACAAGGTATGGTCAGATTGTACAGTGAGCAGTCCGATATCAGAACCTATTAAAGGCAATGCATTGTTATATCCATCAAAATACCACCCCTGCTCTTGAAAAGTAGAGGCAATAACTATGGAATTGATTATAACAGATAAATAATAAAAAAATTAAATATAGAGTAAACTGAAAAATTCATCTCTGTGGTTTCAACTTTCTCACATAATACATCCATGTCCGAAACTATTGGCAGTATACATCCTTCGTTAGGCAAACGTTTGCCGAGGATGAACGATGCAAATATTTTTCCGTTATCTTCTCACGAGGGATGTATTGTGTAAAAAAACCACAGGGATGTATTTTGCAAATATATTTTTTTAATTTTTTTAATTATTTTTTAATTATTTTAATTTTTTAGTTTTTTTTTAATTATTATTAATAATATTATTATTATGATTATTATGATTATTATCGGCCAATATTTTATTTTTGTATATTATTAATAATTTTTTTATCTGTTTGGTTAGTTTTTTCGTTTTTGTCCGTTTTTCTCCGACGTTATTATACGTTTTCGTACGTTTTCATCCGCTTTTTTATCCGTTTTTCTCCGACGTTATTATACGTTTTCATACGATTTGTCCGCTTTTGTACTCTTTCATCTTTATTGATTATCAGTTTTTATCTGTTTTTTTTTACGTACGAAAACGTATAATAACGTCGGAGTAAAATGAATCAAGAAAGAAAAATACGTACCAAACAGATAAAAAACAAAAAAAAATATTAAAAATGTACAAAAATAAGAAACGGACGATAATAATAATAATAATCATAATAATAATATTATTAATAATAATTAAAAAAATTAAAAAAATTAAAAAAATAATAAAACAAAAAAAATTAAAAACAAAAAAAAATTTTAAAAATTAAAAAAAATATTTGCAAAATACATCCCTGTGACTTTTTTACACAATACATCCCTCGTGAGAAGATAACGGAAAAATATTTGCATCGTTCGTCCTCATGGATGTATTGTGACAAACGTTTGCCTAACGAATGATGTATACTGCCAATAGTTTCGGACATGGATGTATTATGTGCGAAAGTTGAAACCACAAGGATGTATTTTGCAGTTTACTCTTAAATATAAGAATAGTTGTTTTTTTTGATTAAATTGTTGGGCCAACCGAAGAACATGGACGATGTATGCCAACCGGAGAAGATAGATACAAGGTCTATATGTTTGGAAATTGTGAGTTGATCAACCAAGAGGCTTTGATTATTCATATCTTCATTAGTTGAGACTAAAACAAGTATATGATATTTGAGGATTTGAGGATTTTCATACTCATATTTGCAGGTCGATGTTGAAGGGATTGAATTAAAGCCGGTAGATATAGGCGGTGCCCGTAAGCTTAATTTGGGTCAGAGTTGCTATGCTATCGGGAATCCTTATGGATACGAGAACACATTAACGACCAGAATAGTTAGTGGGTTAGGAACGGAGATACCATCACCTAACATGGGCGCCATTAGAGGAGCTATTCAAACAGATGCAACAATTAATTCGGGTATTAAATCATCCCAAATGTAGAGCAATAGTATTAGAATGATGGTGAAGTTATAATACTGTATGAAAGTTTTAGTGCAACTGTGTTGTGCAGGAAATTCGGGTGGACCCTTGTTTGATTCCCATGGCCAAGTTATCGGTGTTAATACTGCAACTTTCACTTTAAAAGGTATAGGGCTGACTTAAATTGGTCTAAATTAGTGGGTTATCTATTATCACTACATATGCAAAGTGCTATAATTTGGGGGTTAAGTGCTATGAATTTTGAGAATGTCAAACCTTGCTATCTAGCCCTTATTGCAAAGAAATAACATTATTGATTAATTATCCGGAAAATCAATTTGTTGCATTTTTACTGAAAAAGCACATAACGTGTGCACAATTTTGATACTTACTTTTTTATACCACTTAAGTGAAAGGTAAGGATGATGCTGAAGAGGTAGGCGGATCCACCTATTAGGAGCTTTGTGACGGGTTTGAGGCGTCATATGTCAAATGATGTGATTTTTTTCGTTGGTGAAGTTGGAAAAGACAATGACATTTGCTCACAAAATGAGAGGTATGCTTACACCATCGGTTTAGAAATTTTATTATCTTAAATATATTCAGTTTATTGCACAACTGAATACACTTAAGTTATTGTCACACTTTAATTAAAAAAAAAGCCCACCTAAACAAATTAATTCAAAACTTTAATTCTCACTGAAATTAGGGAATTCATGCATTCAAATTTGACTTATAGAAATGTCATAAGAACTTCCCATATAGTATCGGATTAAATGCTCATTACCCTCCTAAAAAACAACCATAAAACTTAATGATGTTCACCCTATTAAAGTATAATAATGGCAGCCAAAACATGTAAACTATGTTGTTATACTCATCCTTTTTGGTTACTTGACAGGGAAAAGTTTGACGAATTTAACTATAGAGAAGAACTAAACTTGCAAAATCAAAAAAAGAATATTATGCTAATGTATTGACTGCAGTTAAGAAAGTTAAAGCATGAGCTACAGTGAAGCCAAAATTGTTGTTGAGGGTCGTATAAAAGAAGCCAAGGACCGTGAAGTAACCAAAAAAGTTATTCTTTAAGAAAAGGCCTTAGAGGAATTTAGAGAAGCACGACCACAAGTTAGAGATGTGTAGTAATTAATTTCTACTTTAGAAGCACCAAATTTCACATGTTCGATGAGACGTTCCCCAAATTAGTTGGTCAACGAGTCAAAATATACGATTTTATGGGAATTAGTATAATATGGATTGACCTAAACCACTATTATCTAAATCAATGGTTGTTTTTAACAAATAGTTTGTTGGATAAAAACGTATATGCAATTATTATATAGTATTTAAGAATTTAATAAAACGTGTTACGAGGTTTTATGCTATCAAAATATACATTGGGTGATTTTCAATTCGTTTGATTTAGATGGGTGCCCATAGAACACAACCCAAATAAAGTAGATCTTAACTAAATTTATTGAAATTATTGCATTCAATATGGGGAAAATATTTGAAGTATGAAAGATCAAGAGTAAATGGGTCAAACGTGATGCAAAGTATAACATTTCTGATGATATTGTTTTTATTATGTGAAGTACGTTATGTTTATCAACTAATTAGTGGACTATCTATTATCACTACATATGCAAAATGCTATAATTTGGGGGTTAAGTGCTATGAATTTTATGTTTTTACATTCACATGTCAAATACAAGGTGATTATTATAATTTGATTGCGTTTGATTATAAGTTTACCTCTTGAACTGGGTACTGAACTTGACATATATTTAACTGTGTTAAACGATTATATGAATTTTAGTTTTCCAGCTGCAACCATGACTTTGTCTTTATTACTTTATATGCCAACGCTTGATTAAATGGTTTCTTGTGAGTATAAGGTCTTACCCGACCCCATTCAGTTACCAGGTTGCATACCACTTCATGGTAAGGACTTTCTTGACCCGCTTCAAGAGAGGAAAAATGAGGTAATACACATGGACTTTACATAATGCAAAAAAAGTATATGTTGGCTATGGCATAGTGATAAATAGGTTTGAGCTAGAGGGTGGCACAATTGAAGCTTTACAAGAGGAGCAGCCCGGTAAGCCACACGTTTACCCTGCTGGTCCTTTAATACAAGCGGGGTCGGTTGAGTTTAGTAGGGATGTAAATGGGTCGAGTTGTTTAAAGTGGGTAGTTGATCAACCACATGGGTCAGTTTTGTACATATGTTTTGGAAGTGGTGGTATCCTTTCTTCTAATCAAGGCACTGAATTAGCCATGGTCTTGGAGTTGAGTGAGCAAAGATTCATAAGGATGGTTAGAACCCCGAATGATAAAGTAGCGGATGCTGCATACTTTCATACCAATGGCCATAACAACACTTTAGACTTATTACCAGACGGGTTCTTGGAAGGAACCAAAAATCATGGGCTTGTGGTTCCCGCGTAGGCACCACAAGCCCAAATCTTGAGCCATGCCTCAACCGGAGTGTTCTTGACTCGCTGTGGCTCGAATTCGATTCTTGAAACCGTAGTCCAAGGGGTGCCAATGATTGTTTGCCCACTGTATGCAGAACAAAAGATGAACGCATTAATGTTGACACAGGGTTTGAAGGTTGCATCAAGGGATAAGTTCAATGAAAGTGGCATTGTGGATTGCTTTAAGATTGATCAGGTTGTGACAGGTTTATTGGAACGAGAAGAAGGAAAAAAGTATACGAATTCGGATCCAAGAGCTTAAGGAAGCATCTGCGAATGTGCTTAGCAAAGATGGGTATTCTACAAAATCAGTTAGCATACACTTAAATAAACAAAGTTTAGTTTGTGTAGTAGTTATCCAACATTAAAAAGTAAATGGTGTACTATATACGCTTCTTCTCTTCAATATCATTTAAACAAAATCCGCTCATAACATCAAATGATTAACAATAATTATGTTTTATTGAAGCCCACTCGCGCTCGTTTTATGATAGCTCCCCATCCACTCGCTCGAGCAGCGCCGCATAATTCATTAAACCCATAATGGAACTAAAGCCTCCCGAAATACATTCTCATTGTACTGAAGAGGAAAACTTAAAAATATAACGCAGTAGTCTCAACTAATTTGTTGAATACAGACCCATCCCATAGAGACAAAGGAAGTATCGCCATCATCTCAAAGGAAGTAAATCATCAAACGACGACAACAAAAGCAGAAATAAAAAACAAAAACAATAAGTAAAGCATTAAAGCAATAATTAATTTATTGTTGAAGACACGTCACACACATCAGAGACAAATCTTTAATTGCAACAGCGAACTCAAAGCACACAATAAAGGTCATTCAACGACATAAGTGGCATCGTTTATTGATTTTATTTAAATTGAAATCAAAGCTTTTTTAAGGAACACATAACTACAAACGATGAATCACTACAAGTGTTGGTTAAACCTTTTTTTAAAATCCAGATCAAAAGTTTATAAGGAACACATAAGTACAAACGGTGTATCGCTACAAACGTGGATCTAACAAATAAGCAAATGATTTTTCTTTGGCGACATGTGGATTTTGGGGGCCAGTGACGGCACATCTGGTTTCGGCGGTGAAAATGAAGATAATGACGCTAACATCGTCAATCAACTTCAAACAACTTAAAAAGTTATGGCTAAAACATTATGCATGCAATGTTTTGGCCGAAAACTGCATAGTGTTTTTATAGAATATTGCATAGTGTTTTAGAAGTTATGGCTAAAACATTATGCATGCAATGTTTTGTTACCGAATGTTTGTTCAAAAGCTTTGAAATCTAAGTTCTGTTTATACCATGGTGTAAGTGGATTGTAACACAGTACAAAATATAATAGATATATGTCTTTTATCTTTTATCTCAATAACTTTTAGTTATTTGTATATATCATGAAATGTCATACATATTTATAAAGCTATTGTAGAGAGAGCATGAGAAAAAAGATTTAAGTTAGATAATGAGTATTCATAAAATTGTAAGGAGTTTATTATGTTTTGACTATGAATATTATTCAATAAAAAAATACCATTATTTAACACTCTCATCTACTTAAATCATACTTTTATAGTTCGACTGCTTACCTTTTAATCCAGTGATGTTGACGGGACAATAAGCTATTACAAGTTATTAACACGTATATATTTGAATGAATTACGCCGCATATGATAAAAAAATAAGAACATGAAAAAAAATCGGTATTGTGTTGTTTTATGGGATAGATGAGGTATATGATACGTGAGTTTATTCATATATGTTTTGATAAATCATATAATAATATTTTTATGAAAAGTATGCACAAATTGCTTTTTTAGCTTCATTCGGCATTAGTTATCGATATCAATTATTATAAAAATATTTCTTTTTCTTTCTACATTTATGAGATATATACATTATTATACCAAATTATAACAAATTCATTATTATACAAAATTCATCTAAAAGATTCTTTACGTACATATTATTCCTAATGAATCATTACTAAATTAAATATCCGTTCATAATATATTATTCAACAGTTTTAATGCGTCATCATTGTTTGACAAGAAAGAAGCGCATGGAATAATAATTTTTGTGTCGATAAGTATTACTGTAGTAAAAGAAATCTTATATAAAAATAATATTAAATGTTTTTTGGTATAAAGGCCGTTTGTTAAAATAATTACTTATTTTGTATATAATTTTTTCAAAGTTTTTTTAGCATCAAAAATAATAAAACTTTATATAAAAAGTATCTTTTTCTAGAATTAAAGTTTGATCAATACAAAAGTATATTTTGATAAATAATTTGAGAGAAGTGTTACTCTTTCTTTACCCGAAATGTTGATAAAAGTATATACCAAAATAGATTAGATGTCTTTTGTATCGTTTTTAAAATTTATTTTTATGTTGCATGACTATTTTCTATTCATGCATCTAATATATCATATGTTTGTAATCTAACAAATCAATCGCTTATATAAACATATTGAGGTATACTAAACTTATTTTAAATGCCATAGAATGTTATGTGTGTTTTGTTGTACGCAAATTTTTTTTATGTGTTTGTTAGATTATTCTACTCTTTTCCAAAGTGATATATATTCTCAAATTTATATACCATAAAAATTAAATATCTTTTATAGTGTTTCATTAATTTATTTGTATTGTAATTTAGCATTATTATTTTTTATTCACGGGGCTAACATGTAATTTATTTACGTAATACCACAAATCGATTTCTTATATTATGATAAACTATAACCTAAATCTAACAATTATACATCTTAATTTGCTCATCAAAAAAGACTATATGATTTCAACTAAATGTCTCATTTTTGGTATTCTTTCGCCAATATTGATCTATACATTAACAATTGAAAATAAAGAGTGTTGTAAAATTTACCGGCTGAGTAGAATACATAACTGAAATTGGCAATGAAATTGGCAATGAAATTGCCAAAATGAACCATTTAATAATTACCAATATGGAATGATGCGGGTCTTTGGATCTTGCTTTTAATTATTACATGATAGTACCAAGAAAAACAATACCCAATGCTGACAAAGCGGGTATCAACAACAATACCCAATGCTGAAAGTGTGTAAATTTCATTGTGAGAATAATAGATATAAATTTCATTTTCAGGAAAAATGAGATAAAGCGTAGAAAATAAAATTTTAGTTTGTGAGGAAACCTTTATCCCTAAACGAATGGTAGAGGTGCAATGCAAGGATTTTAAGTAATGAGTTACAAAAATGTAACTGACTATTTTTATCAGGCTGTAGAAGATGTTAAATTAAAATTGGAGGAAATGCGGCTTGGAGTAATTGTGGGTACGATTTAGATCATCTTGAGCGACAATTGATAGAGTTACATTAAGGAATTGAGTTATGTGTAATGTCACCAGAGATAAGAGAGCAATGGATGAAATTAATTGTGCTAATATTAAAACACTAAGGAAGCAATTAACGAGACTAGAAGTGTAACTAAATATGACAAAATGATCTATCATCTTGAGTTTGATATGCGAACCTAATTTTAAAGCCTATGTAAAACAATTACAAAATAATACATTAAGTATGATTTTAAAAGATGATAAGTATTTTATTAATTAAAACTTATTTTGTGTTTATTTACAATGACTATTATCGTTTCATACATCTATTCAGTATTCAATACTTACATTATTATACCGCTCAGACCTAACATTACTTACTCAAATATTCTCAACAACCGATTATCCATCTGTTAAATGTCTTTACATAATATGCTTCTATCGGTTTTATGGTTTTCAATTTAATCCCGTGAATCACGAGTCATTTAACTATATTTTTCATATTTTATAACCTTAATTTATTTCATATATTTTCGAAATATATATCCCATATTTTATAAGTGTTCATATAAAAAGGTAATTTTTGTTATCAAACTTTTAGTAAATGGCATCAAAAACTTTTTGTGTCTGTTGTTACAAATTTCATTTATTATATTGTTACATTATTTTACTCTTTTTCAAATGGAAATGTTTTCAAAATTATATACCAACAAAATTAAATGACTTTAATAATTGTTTACAAAATTTATTTTTATCATAATGTAGCATTAATACGAGTATTTTCTATTCATACATCTAATACATTATTTATTTACATAATATCACAAGTCGATCTCTTATATAAACAATATTCACCGGTTTTAAATTTAGGCCCCGTGAATTTCACGAGTCGCATTATTTATGTATTTTATCTTAAAACATACTAATAATCAAAAAATATAACATATACATCTTAGGTTTAATCTTCAAAAGAATCTAATTTTAACAAACTTTAAAAATCAGAACCTAAACCATAAAGTCTACATAATTACAATGAAGAGACTATTTCATGTGAGACTTACCAAACTAAAGAAACACTATGCAACGGTGGATCATTTGATCACAAACAACCTATCATTTTTTAATCATTTACAACATAAAAATAAAGTTTCAATCAATAAATACTCTATAAACAAACATTCATACCTTAGCGTTTATTCCTATAAGGGCATCAACTATGATAAATTATTATAAAGCTTTATGAATTGAATTTTTCATGCCACATCAATAAGTTTTAGACCTTTTGAGTTAATAAACCTATTTCTACTAAGATATAAATTTCTTAAAGCTTTATAGCGGTTTCACAAAACACATACATTAAATGTCTCGAAACTATGAAGAGGTCTAAGATTTAGGACCTTTCCATGCCACATAGATTTAAAATGAAATTCCATTATGGTTAATATAAAATATAAACCTCTTCAAAAATTTTAGACCTATTCTTCCCTCTCATAGTGGATGCTCTAACGATTTAACAATCAATAAAAAATATATAAAAAAAACTTACACGATTTTGGCATATCTAAATCGATTTGAAATAAGAAACAAATCAAAGATTTCAAGAAAAAAAACTTACAAGATTTTTAGAAGACAAGTTGTGGAGTGAATGATTAATGTCGACGATGGTTTGAGTATCTCAAAGGTGCATGTCTCGAGTTTCAGAATGGGAATGAATATGGAAGAAAAAATTATGCGTGTTTTAGTGTATAAATTCAGATATTATCTAAATGTGGTATTTAAATTTTCTTTTACACAACTTTGTGTATATGTTTTTTGTATTCAAGTTTTATCAAAACAAATTTAGTATCAAATACAAAAAACTTTATATAAAAAGTATTTTGTTTTAGTATAAAAGTTAAGGGTGAGCAGAAAAACAAAAAAAACAAAAAAAGCCTAAACCAAATAGAAAGAGAAAACGGAACCAAAATAACCTATCGAAACTAAAAACGATGGTTCGGTTGTTTGTTTTTCAAAAATAGAAAAGTTCGGTTCCGTTTCTATTCATACATCTAAATGTAATTTATTTACATAATATCACAAATCGATCTATAATATATACGTTGTCAACGGTTTCTTAAGACCCATGAATTAAATGCCATTTTTTATGTTGTTCTTAGGTTATTTTATTCTTTTCCAAAGTGATATATTTTTAAATTTATATACCATAATAAATTTTATATCTTTCATAGCGTTTCAATTATTTATATGTATCGTAAGTTAGCATTAATATTTTCTATTCACGCGGCTAACATGTAATTTATTTAAGTAATACCACAAATCGATCTCTTATAAAAACACTGTCATGGTTTCTAAAGGCCCCATGAATTTCACGGGTCAATAAACTAGTATTTGATATATCACACAATAATTCTTGCCTACGTTCGTGTGGTAGTTAGTGTTGGATTATGTCAAAATATGAATTAATATATGTCCGGGAATTATACGAGCCTATGGGGACGCACACATTTATATGTAGAATAACGAATAAATATATTAAAGTAATATATTATGTGTTTAGCAAACGATCGTTAAATGTTAACAAGTATTAATATTAGTTATTAAAGAGTTA
>BQNB010053968.1:0-39754 GCA_026074375.1 Tanacetum coccineum | reverse complement strand
AAATTGTATGAGTGTAGGACCGCAATTGTTTAGAGTGTGTATTGCTTGGTATACAATATCCAAAACAGTAAGTATTGCATAGTATACAATATTCATAATAGTAAGTGTTGCATGGTATATAATATCCAAAACAGAAAGTATTGCATGGTATACAATATCCAAAACAGTAAGTATTGCATGGTATACAATATCTAAAACGGTAAGTATTGCATGGTATACAATATCCAAAACAGTAAGTATTGCATGGTATACAATATCTAAAACGGTAAGTATTGCATGGTATACAATATCCAAAACAGTAAGTATTTCAAAATTTCTTCCATCCAATTGTAAAACAAAGCATGTTCTCACCCCAAAACTTATAAATCATTGTAAAATGTAAAACGTAGGGCTATGAACTCACATTAAGTTAATGAATATCAAGTATATCACAGATAATGTAACACGGTAATGATCGAGTGCAACCTAGTCCAATATAGGTCGTATAAGTTATAAGCACTTTGATTAACTAATATCATATACAATTCTATATAGCTACATCACCATCTAATCGTTTTAGTGAAATCGCATTTATAAAGTAAAAATATTTGTAAATGCCTTGTTAGTAAAAATGACGTAACTTTTGCGTTTTAAGCCCGATTTTTACGTTTCTTATGCCCACGCTTTCGTATTAAGACGAGCTATCAAAATATGACATTTTCATATTTTTGACCTACTGGTGAACAGTACTTTTTACTGTTCACACCAGTTTATAAAATTATTTTTATAGTTTTAATTATCATAAAACTAGTAAATATCGTATTTTATTCGTTATAGCTCCGTTTTTAGCGATTCTTTCGAGCACGTCTTCGTTTTTAAAAGTTCTATCATATTAATGATGTTTTCAAAATGTATAAACCTGATATGAACAGTAACTTTTATAAAATTAGTTTTATAAAAGTATTTATTAACGTAAACTCGTAAACTACGTATCTTTTTCGTTATTAATCTGTTTTTCGAGTTTCTTACGTTTTTGGAATCGTCATGAGACGTACTATTTAATAAGAATATAAAATAAATACTTAACAGAAGGTTTTGATGTTTGTGTTAAAAACATGTTTTAAACTTGCTTTTGTACTTTTAAGTTTAACCATCTTGCTATAAGACCATTACAACATCCATTATCACATGTATTACCTTCCTAGGGTCCTTAAGTCCATTTTTGTCCAAGAAATATCCAAGGATCACAAGATCCAAATGTGTACATACTTATTTATCCATGAACTTTCATAAGTAACTTTTTATACTTTTACCTATATATGCTTTACATAACTTAACCATCACTCATATAGTGTATATACTTGCTTATTATCATGATCCATGACATCCATATATCATATAACAAAGTTTACCAAAATCATAAACAAGTGTAAAAATCCATTTTTACAAGTAAATAAGTTCCTAGATGGTGATTAACTACATAGCCATTATATACACATAAAATCATGAATGTAAAGAGATTAAGGTTTTTAGGTAACCTTAATATGAAGTGTGGTGATGAACAAAGTGATCTAAACCCTTGTTTAGAAACCAAACCCTAATTTGCAAGACTTGAAAACCCTAATCTCAACCAAAACCCTAATCTTGCTTTATCCTTGCTTAACCCTTGTAAATGCCTAAACCAATCCTTCTAACCACCTTGGGACATCTTAGATATCATGTAGGAATGTGTGTAAATATTGTAAGTAAAATTTTGTATGGATTTGGTGTGAGTTTGGTTTGAGCCGTGGGCTATAAGCAAAAGAAAGAGAGAAAAGATGAACTTTTCACCTTAGGAAATGAAGTGTATGTGTTTACTTATCTTGTTGCTAGCTTATATATGTCAAGACTTAGTCAAAGAATGCATAGAAAGTCTTTGGGACACAAAGAGGGTTTCAAGGAAGTCTTTGGTCAAAAGAATGGGAAGTATGGCTAGGTTTAATGGCAAGTGATGTACAAAAGACCAAGTGGTGAAATGTAAGATATTTATTTTGTATCTTTCATCCCATATCCGGTTTTATATGTATATATGTGATGTTATTTTATAAATTTTGAGTATTGGGTATTTGTTGAAGCGTAGAAAAGTTTTGGTGGTTCCGGGTATGCCTAAACGTGTTTTATCGCGAAACGTAAACACTTTACGCAACCAATAAAAATAAAATGAACAATGTTAATAATTATACTCAAAATAATTACTTAACACTTGCTTGATATAAACATTTAATTGTTTGATTCCCATTTACATTGAACGCTAATTTTTGGCGCGTTTACATTGAAATGTAAAATTGTTAGCATTACCGATTTAACTTAACGTTACGGTTTAAAAGTCCCATACGTACCACATAAAAATAATTAGTGCATTTATTGACAGACCGTAAATAACCTAAAACGCATGGGTTGTTATATACACCCCCCCCGTTAAATAAGCCATCTGTCCTCAAGCCTATGCTAGCGACATTAGACTACGGTAGGCTGTATATGGTGAAGAGATGTGGGTATTTCTCCCTGAATTAGTCTTCACGTTCCCATGTGAACTCAGGACCTCTCTTGGAGTTCCATCAAACCTTGACAATCAGAATACGGCTTTGCTTCAACCGTTTAACTTCATAGTCCATGATTTCTACGGGTTCATCGACAAATTAAAGTTTGTCATCAAAATGAAGCCCATCCAACAGAACAGCTAATGGTTCGTCGGCATAGCACTTTTTCAAGTTGGATACATGGAATGTATTGTGAACCCTGCTCAGCTCTTATGGAAGCTCAAGCTTGTATGCAACATCACCAACCTTTTCTAATACATTGAAAGGTCCAACATATCTAGGATTTAGCTTCCCCTCGTTTCTAAAATGTAAGACCTCCATTTTACAAGGCTAAACTTTAAGCATAACTGTGTGTCCAACTTGAAATGTCTAAGGCTTACATCTCACATCGGCATAACTCATTTGGCGAGCAAAATTTTGATAAGCGAATTGTACCTAGGGTAACAGTAGTGATGTAGTCATCGCGGTTTCTTGCTTAGGATTTTGTATAAGATGATGTCGACTTTATTGTAAGATGGGTGCAAGATTTTTACTTAGTTGATATGATATTGTTAGTTTTGAGTTCCCTAATATAGATACATTTATAATGAATAACTCATACCAAAACTTAATATAATATAAATTATTCTTGAAAACCCCCCAAGAAGTTTTAGAAAGGTGGACTACTCTCAGCATGGCATGGTCCTTCCTGAATTATACAGGGTTATACAGGCATGTAATAATTGAGGACTAACGAATGCATTGCAGGCATTTTCGTCAAAATACGTTCATAATTTCATAGATATTTGTGGGAGTAGCTTATGATAAATAAGTAAAGAGAATTAAAATGTAAACTTAACAAAATACATTGATTATGATAGATAATTTGAAATCATTCAAATAATCACAACGAAAACTTAAGAGGAAATAAAACTAGAATTCCTTAAAGGAATACAGACTAACACTGATATCGTCCTCTATGTCGTTAAGTCTTGAATCGGTTTCTCCTCCTCCTAAGGCATGCACCAATCCACGTGCTCCAGTACCTACCACCTGGTTCCATGGTTCTGGTTTCTTTATCTACTGTGTAATACACTCCTGTAAGTGCCCGTATTGACCCACATACATAGCAAGTGAGGGCTGTTCTTTGATTCCTCGCAGGCATTATATTAAGTAATAGTAACAGCAGTCGATTTCTACAATCCCGGGTCCATGTGGCCAATCTCTTGCAATTCCCGGTACTTAACAGTACATGGCCCAGTTGTGGTCAGGCTTGCCACCTGATGCACAATGGAATAGATTCTAGCAATACTCCTTCTTCCCACAGTCCCATAGCGGCGTAAGCTTGAGCCACAATTTTTTCACTTAGGAGATGTGTAGTTGAGCTTTGGTTGTTGTGTTTAAGTTTCCTCTTATTCTTAGCATGAAGTTCAGCAAGAGTGCTGATCTTTTTGTCCAACAGTTCAGGGTTTACCATTTCAGAAAGCATCCTGCCATGTTTTTCGACCTTGTGCCATATAACTCTTCCGTGAATCATGTCTGAGGAGACCACTCACATAATTCTCATCTATCATACGCCCTCAGAAAATATCTTGACACATATAAATGCCATTCCTAGAAAACTTTAGATTGTATCCTAGCACATCAGTACCTTTTACTTTCAATTCCACAACCTCGACCTTGAATTTTCTTATATCTCCGCTCCTCGGTAATACTTATTTGTCATCTTGCTTTTCCAGGTCAGTCCAAGTCATTGCAATGCAAAGTACATGACCATAAAAAGTCCCTAACCTGTGAGTTTCCACCGACGTTAGAGCAACGTCCAAGAAGAGTACATATGGGAAAACTTGATTATTGGTTTTCCACTAATGCATTGGTGCTATATTGAAACACAGTTTCCTCCTTTCAAAACCAACTGAGGTTAAATTGACAACTTCCATTCATTGCCCCATTGAAGAAATAGGGTTGACACTACAGGAAGTCTGGTACGTGCACCGTCGAGTAACGTGTTCAGTACCTTCTGACACCGTTTCCCAAATTATGGTTGTCTTGGCCATTCGTGCTAGCATCACGTGTTGCCAAAGCGGCAGTAACGTATTGGTTAATCATTGCCTAAAGCTGGGCATTATGACAGATTTGGTGTTGGTTTGTTATGGCTGGTGTGTTCTGGTTTGCTGGTGCTTTCCTTGGAGGCATTATCTTCAAAATCAGAAGAGTAATAAGATTATATTAGCTTAGTTATCTTTATCGTGCTCCGAAAATAAAGTGTTGTGAGATAATGTATGGTAAATATGAATATGCGATCCTGGCATAAATTGAATGTGTCGGTAACCCAATATCACTTTCACTTCACCATTGATACAAGAAAAATAGATAAGAGAAAAGGAAGAGTTTTAGAGAGAAGTTAGAGAGAGAAATAAAGAGACAAAAATAGAATGGTTGGAATACCTTGCAAAGATTACCAATGACCAACACCTCTCCATCCTTGGAGAGGGGTATTTTATAAGTAAAACCCAGAGGCCATTCATGCCTTGGTGTTTCTACCGATCTGCGAGCTTGGGATTACTTAGTCTTACGCGCTGGATACAAACACGATGATCGATTAGATTACACAAAGAGCCTCGTTTACCCCGACTAAGCCTATTACAACATATAATTAATGAATGACCGAGACCTAATATTCATAATGAATGAACTTCCTTGTTCGACTTAATATTTTAAGGCTAACAATCTCCCCCGAAGTGAGTTCATTGTTGACTACTCCTTTTGGAAGATCAATGAGATTGCTTTTGTCATTAGCTATCTGTGATCTTTGTCTCTCTACGATGTTATTGTGCATGTTCCTTTCATGCATTGTGATCTTTGATACTTTTAGCCTTTTTCAAAAATCTTAGACTTTTAGTCTTTTTCGTCCGAAGATCTTAAATTTTTTACCTACCGTCTTGTACGCTTTGCCACCTTGTTAACTTGAGTCTTTGACCAACATGCTCATACTTTGCATCATCTGAAAAGCATGCTAACAATATCCCCCTTGATAGACTTGAAATCTAGTTAAGGACGATGTATATCAGAGTTTGTACGGAATCTTTTGTCTTAATCTTAACTTTCAATGATTCTTGAATCGTTGATGCTTTTAGTATGTCCATTGTAGTTGAGCAAGAGCATTGAGGTAATGAATCTGGACTAAGCCAGCTTGAAAGAGGCATCACATCTCCATATTATGTATCCCTGAAATACTAACGTTAGCAATAAAACGTTGTGAGGAGAAGAATATAGGCATTTGTCATTCGTACCGAATTTTGGTTAAATAACCTCCGTTTCCGTAGGACCCGTTTTAAACAGTATATAATACTATACCTGTGACTGGTAGATTCAAAGAATCTCCTTGACAGGGTTTCCTAGCTCCAAGCGAAGTGTCTTCTAATCACAGATGTATGTAAAGATTTACCAG
This sequence comes from Tanacetum coccineum, assembly GCA_026074375.1. Lineage (NCBI taxonomy): Eukaryota > Viridiplantae > Streptophyta > Magnoliopsida > Asterales > Asteraceae > Tanacetum > Tanacetum coccineum. The sequence continues at coordinate 33,766 of BQNB010053968.1, read as the reverse complement.
AATGCATGCTGTTCTAATAACCATAATGTCTCAAAGCAGAACAACACGAAAGATAATCAGATAGTTTACTATCTTTCGTGATTAAGCCTCAATTCATTTCCTGGAACCATTTTGATTTACATTGAATCGCACATCTGTTTTCTTACCAGATCTGGACACAAGATAGATTCATATAGAAGCTCCGCAGGTTACTTTACCAAGAGCTTGTTTATGCTGGCCTCCAATCAGATTTCCATCTTCATTGATGAGTACATAAGTATCACTCTGATGTTCTGGGCACAATCAACAAGGGAAAAATTTTAAAATAAAACGCGTAGGACTCATTGTTAACGAATCGTGTGTGAACTATATTAGGGGTGGTTCAACAGTTGTATAGAAATGGAATGTTTCCTAATGAGATTTATATTATCAATCTCATGATGCTCTAGAACTCGATTAGTGGCGTTTTGGTTTTAGTAATCGGAGCTGGCATCAGACTGTTACCTATTCAGAGATATTCAACGTAACTCGGGAGTGAAAAGTCAATATAAAGTCGTGGGTATCTCCGTGACAATGATGACAAGTCTTCTTTTGAGAGAAACACCTAATGGCTGGGAATGGTTTGTGTCATTGCATCACTAGGTCAATGATGTCGTCTTCAATGTCAGCAATCAAACATTGTGATTCTAACAACATATGTTATATGCCCTGGTTTCTGCCTAAAGTTATTGAGGGCTTCTTTTGTTTTCCACCCTATTATCCATACATTTTCTTTTTAATACTTCAACCCCTTCAATGCTACCTAAGACTCATTACTAATACCATTGTTGTGATTGTTTCCATTGTTAGCTCAATCTTAGTCGACACTTCTCCCATATACACAATCATCTCTAATCAAACCTAAGGACTGCATTACTAACTACGGTAGTGTCCTTGGAGTTACCTTCCGTACTGGTTGGATCATAAGACATAATACCTAACTTACCACCTTATGACTTTAGAATCGTTGTTAAATAATATGTGTATGCGATATGAGAATCGAACTCCATAAAACCTTTTACAAGAGATATCTCAGCACTTTAAAAGTCCGATAAGATCACTTATTAATTTAAAGATCATATTTATAATAATTTCTCCCTTATTTTAAATACTAATTTCCACTTAGTTTTTGAAATACTTTGTGAATTAAAATTTGTCTTGAAATACCAAGGGAAAACGTTTACTTAGCATGATTACATGGAACATTAACTTGGTCACCCCTCAATTTATATAATATTGACACTAAAAACAATGATACCAAGTTGAAGAAATTATTATAAGAATGAGGTTAGCATAGATGAGCACACAATATTAAAAGAATAATTAATTGTCCATCGAAGAATTCTGAAAATAGTGCCTCAACACCTAATCATCTTATAACAATCAATCTATTTAATAGTCATATTAATCCATAGAGTTAATTAATACCTTTTTAATGTCTGAATACATAAGAATTGACATTTATATGTAATCCAACAATCGATTAAAACATTATTTTTTAGAAAAGCCCCATACCCCCCCCCCCCCCCCCCCCTCAACATTGACTTCATTTTAAAAAATGACACCAATGAAAATACTTTCTTTGGAAAACATATGAGGGAAGATGTTGAACACACAATTTTGAAAGGAATTTGAATCGCCATTGAGAAATTCTTGAAAAATTTGTGTTCACCTTTTACTAAAAACCAAATGTTATAAGACTTCTCTTCAATTCAAAGGATAAGTCCGAACTTAGCCGTACACTTTCCTATTTGATCGGGTTGGGGACCGAGTTGCAATCTTGAGAGAGATTATAATTCATAAAGAAAAATTAGAAATGACATGTGTTTTAAAAAATTTGAAACACCTGTACGAACTACGATATACATGCCCTGTCGATATTATCAACATTCTAGGTATGTAAATGTATCGATTCCCAAGAGACATGTCGAGAAGGAATAAATTTTTGTTGTAACATTTTCTGATTATTTGTGATTTTGTATTTGCTTTTTGAAATTTTATATTTTTGTATTTATGGTTTATAAAAAAAAATTTACATGTTGTGAGCCTCAGCATGTTTATAGTGATGGTGAAAATTAATTTCAACTCTTGACATGATGTAGTTGTCTTGTCTGCTCGAGGAACAACTTTTGGAACTAGCTTTGAACTGGACGGTTCATTGTTGTGGTCGTGAATTCTGAGTTCTGAACTATTATGATCAAAAGTCATTGCTTGTTCATCAAATCAGAATTCCTTGAAGCCCTGGTTTTTTAGATATCAATCTTTTCAGAAACCAAACTCTGAGTCTTTCCTTTTTAGGATTGAAAGATGTACATGCACTTAAGTTAGGAGTACATGCACTGACATCAAGAGTTTGTTTGTATTCATATTGGTTAGTGATATCTTCAACAATAACCATTTATGGGGAGTCACAGTCAACCTAGGTTGTTGATTGAGGTGAATATCTTTCCAGTAGGAATCCACTTAAGACCAACTGTCTTGAAAAGTTTACCCGTCGGTTTCCACCTAAGACAAGATCAATGGAGTCCATATTGTTATCTCAAGGACAAACAACGGAAGTCTTTTGATTAAACTTGGTGTCCTTTTTGGATCTTTCTATCTTGATTCTTTGCAAACGTTGTTGCTCACGGTATGTAAACTTTTTGATTGTCCTTATTGGATGGACCTTAGCACTTGAGTTTGACTTTCAATTCAATAATTTTTTACATAAGAATCATGATTGGCATTAAAGACACATTTCTGACATGTTGAGCAAATAAAATGTTTGGAGTCAGAAAAAATTCTAGAATTCCTAGAGTGTTCTGCTATGGGCACAGTCGTTGTCGTGACATAACTACTCTTATATCAGCCAATTCTTAGAAATTTTATGTTAATGAACCGAGGTTTTTGTTTGGTTTGGCTACCATTTGCTGTAACTTTTGATGATCTAGCAGAAGGCATCACAGCTAGGTTTCTGAATTCCTACAGCTTTCTTGTGTCTTTTATTCTTAGCAACCTCTAGTAGTAATTCTAAACCATGTCATTAAAAGCTATTCCTAGATGAGCCCGGTGAAACATGTGATAGAGGTTTTGCAACAACGCAGAATCACATCCTTAGGCAAATAATTGTAGAGCTAGTTTTATGACAAATTGTTATCCACATCAACTTGGGAGGCAAACTGATTGCTTTGAAAAAACAGTAAGTATTGTATGGTATACAATATCCAAAACAGTAAGTATTGCATGGTATACAATATTCAAAACAGTAAGTATTGCACGGTATACAATATCTAAAACAGTAAGTATTGCATGGTATACAATATCTAAAACAGTAAGTATTTCAAAGTTACTTGCGTCTAATTGTAAAACAAAACATGTTCTCACCCCAAAAATATATTTAAAACCAGTAAAACATAAGGCTATGAACTCACCTTGAGTGAGCGTATATCAAGTATATCACAAAAAATGTGTCACGGTAATGATCGAGTGCAACCTTAGAGTGATGTATGATGATGAGATATATGCTCTAAACCCTTGTTTAGACTTTAAACCCTAGCTTTCACAACCAAGAAACCCTAATCCAAGTAGAAACCCTAATCTTGCAATAACTTAATTCAACACTTGTAAAGGTTTAACCAATCATTGAAATCACCTTGGGACATCTTAGATATGTTGTAGGAGTGTGTGTAAATGTTGGAAATAAATTTTGTATGGATGGTTTATCGTGATGGATGTTGGCCGTGGCCTATAAGGGTGACAAATGGAGTTTTTTTTTTGTTTTACACTTAAGGAAAATGAGTATGTGTGTTTACTTCAACTAGAGAATGTCTTATATATCCTAAGACTAGTCCAAGGAACATCAAGAGTAAATTAGGGAAGTCTTGGTCAAGGTATTTGAAAGTCTTGCAAGAATTAATAACTAAATATCTAGATGTTCCTATATGTAGAGAACATCTCATGAAAGTTAGGAGATGTGTTTTGTAGATGAATATCTATGTATCTTCACATACATATCCGGCCACATGGACCTATTGGTGATGTTATTTTGTAAATTTTAGGTATTGGGTATAAAAGTGGGTATTTGTTGAAGCGTATAAATGTTTTGGTGGTTTCGGGAATACCTAAACGTATTTTATCGCGAAACGTAATCAATTTACGCAACCAATAAAAATACAATGAACAAAGTTAATAATTATCCGCAAAATAATTACATAACACTTGATTGATGTAAACATTTAATCGTTTGATGCCCGTTTAAATTGAATGATAATTTTTAGCTTACGCGATTTAATTTATTGTTGAAAATTAAAGTGAACGCGTAAAAGTTTAAAATAAATAATTGGATGTTCATTGGAGTAAAAAGGTGTGAAAAATCAAGTTGTTACAGTCTCCTCGTGTTAAGAGAATTGTGTCTCACAATTCAGTTCGAGTTGTCTTTCGGAATAGTGTTGATGAAGAGGTGTGGGTATTAATTTTTTTTTATATACATGAACAATAACTCCAACGGCTACTTCCTCCCTTTAAATACCAAATTTTTATCCTCCATTTCTCCACACAACACTTAATTCTTCACTTACATTTTCTCTTATTCAATCCTCAAAAATGTTGCACATCATCACGCTCTTGGCGATGGCGACCGCGATAGTACTCGGCATTTATCTTGCTTACTTCCCACACGAAGAAGGATTTCAGTATCTGGCCTTTATTCTAGCAATTCTCGTGCCCTTCATCATTCTTGTAATCGGCGTGGATCTCCTTCGGAAGAAATAGATATTATTTTTAGGGGAGGGTTGTAATAAAACTTGTATTTCCTTTATGTCCTTATGTAATCTTATTTCTAAGATAATAAACGTGTGTTGTGGTAATAAATTTAGTTGTTATTTTTATTTATGTCTTTCGATAATTTCGTTACCACGCTTGGCAACTCGTTTGCATTTCCCTTCTAATATTGCTTTAACTTGAGTGTTTAAGATTAGTGATGTTGGTTTAATATTTATTGTTGCAACCAAGACTCGGCTTCTAGTGGGCTTTATTCGTTCCCTTCTGCTTAACGCGTCTGTTTTAACTTTTTTTAGAGGGGTAAGAATTTACTTAGTTATTATGATTATTAGTTTGGTTCCTTGTGATAAATACACTTTATGAATATGCACACAAAACTTGATATAAATAGAGAATTGTTTCTTGACAAGAAGTTTTAAGGTGACTACTCTCAGCATGGCATGGTCCTTCCTGAATTATACATAGTTGATCAGGCCATGTATAATTAAGGACTAACGATGCATTGCTCATTTTCGTCAAAATAGCGTCATGATTTCATGACATTTGTGGGAGTGGCTTATATAAATAAGTAGAGAATTAAAGTAAACTTGACAAAATACATTGATTTGATAGATAATTTGAAATCATTCATATAATCACAACAGAAACTTAAGAGGAAATACAACGAGAATTCTTAAAGGAATAGAGTCTAAGCACTAATATCATCCTCTATGTCGTTAAGGTCTTGATCGGCTTCTCCTCCTCCTAATGCATGCACCAATCCACGTGTTCCAGTACCTTCAGCCTGGTTTCCATGGTTCTGGTTCTTTAGCTCCGGGCAATCACTCTTAGTGTCCTGGATTCCCACATTCATAGCAAGTGAGGGTTCTTTGATTCCTAACGGCAGCAGGATTTCTACAATCCCTGGTCATGTGGCAAATCTTCTTGCAATTCCCGCACTTTACAGTACATGGCCCATTGTGGTGCAGCTTGCACTTGTTGCATAATGGAAGAGTTCCAGCATACTCCTTCCTTTCACCAGTCCCAGCGGCGTAAGCTTGAGCCACATTTTGTCTCTTGAGAGATTTTTTGTTGAGCTTGGTTGTTGTTGTCAAGTTTCCTCTTATTCTCAGCTTGACGTTCAGCAAGAGTGCTGATCTTTTTGTCCATCAGTTCAGTTGCCATTTCAATAGCATCCTGCATTATTTTCGGCCTTGATGCCATAACACTTCCGTGAATCATGTCGGGCAGACCACCGACATATTTCTCAGTCTTAACAGACTCCTCAGAAAACATCCTGACACACAACAATACCAGTTCCTGGAAACGTTAATTGTAGCCTAGTACATCAGTACCTTTTACTTTTAAATTCCATAACTCGACCTCGAGTTTCTTAATCTCACTCCTCGGGCAGTACTTGTCTGTCATCTTCTTTTTCAAGTCAGTCCAAGTTATTGTATATGCAACGTCGTGACCAACAGTCCTAACGTGTGAGTTCCACCACGTTAGAGCAACTCCAAGAAGAGTACATGTGGAAAACTTGATTTGGTTTTCCACAGTGCAATTGCTTATGCGAAACACAGTTTCCATCCGTTCAAACCACTAGGTTAATTTGATAACTCCTTCAGTACCTTTGAAAAATAGGGGTTGGCACTTCATGAAGTCTTGGTAAGTGCACTCTCGAGCAACGCGTTCAGTCCTTCTGACACCCGTTCTCGAATTATAGCTGTCTTCGCCATTCGTGCTTCTGTTAGCATCACGTGTTGCCAAAGCGGTAGCAACACCTTGGTCAATAATTGCATGAAGTTGGGCATTAGTGACAGATGTGGTGTTGGTTGTTGTAGCTGGTGTGGTTTTGGTTCTGGGTGCTTTCCTTGGAGGCATTATCTTCAAAATCAAAAGAGTAATAAGATTAGATTAGTTTAGTTATCTTTGTTGTGCTCCGAAAATAGGGTGTTGTGAGATGATGTATGGTAAATATGAATATGCGCTCCTGGCATAAATTGAATGATGGTAAGATATCATATCTGATAGCTTAATGTTTAGGTAGCGTTTAGGACCTACGAGCTTATAGTACTACCTCGCCTAAAGAAATGTTCCAATATTTATATAAATAACCCTTATATAAATAATTGTAGAGTATGCGAAAGAATGCAAACTCATCTTTGCATATATATGTAAGGCCCTTATAGTAATGTACGTACTATAATATAAACACGTATATGAATCATGTAAGCATCTAGTAAGACCAACTAATGCAAACAACTAGTGTATGTGTGTCCCGTGAAAAACCCCTTTGTATGAATGCAATGTTTGAAAACGGTTATAGTCCAGCAAAACATTTGACCTGGTTCTCTATAACCTTGGCTCTGATTACCAATCTGTAACACCCCCAAAAATGGGTCGCAGCGGAATATGGGTTTGGGAGCGTTACTTCATAGATCAACAACACAAGATATATAAGAACGACTTTTAAAAGTGTGTTTTAAAAACTAGATACATTGGATATAGCTAAATGTTTATTACAAAAAGCCGAAGCTTTACTTGTCATTGTTAAATTATACAACGATTCTAGTTATAATAATGTTCCTCCAAAAAGGTAAATGAACAAATCTTTAATGCAAATGACTTCCAAAATAACGACCACCAATGTATCCCTTATCTTGTACCTCATTGATCTCCTGAGAAAACATTCTTTAAAACGTCAACAATAATGTTGGTGAATTCATAGGTTTTTAAATTGTATGAGTGTAGGACCGCAATTGTTTAGAGTGTGTATTGCATGGTATACAATATCCAAAACAGTAAGTATTGCATGGTATACAATATTCAAAACAGTAAGTATTGCATGGTATACAATATCCAAAACAGTAAGTATTGCATGGTATACAATATCCAAAACAGTAAGTATTGCATGGTATACAATATCCAAAATAGTAAGTATTTCAAAGTTACTTGCGTCCAATTATAAAACAAAGCATGTTCTCACCTCAAAAATATATTTAAAACCAGTAAAACATGGGGCTATGAACTCACCTTGAATGAGCGTATATCAAGTATATCACAGAAAATGCGTCACAGTAATGATCGAGTGCAACCTTAGAGTGATGTATGATGATAAGATATATGCTTTAAACCCTTTTTTAGACTTTAAACCCTAGCTTTCACAACCAAGAAACCCTAATCCAAATAGAAACCCTAATCTTGCAATAACTTGATTCAACACTTGTAAAGGTTTAACCAATCCTTGAAATCACCTTAGGACATCTTAGATATGTTATAGGAGTGTGTGTAAATGTTGAAAATAAATTTTGTATGGATGGTTTATGGTGATGGATGTTGGTCGTGGCCTATAAGGGTGACAAATGGAGTATTTTTGTGTTTTACACTTAAGGAAAATGAGTATGTGTGTTTACTTCAACTAGAGAATGTCTTATATATCCTAAGACTAGTCCAAGGAACATCAAGAGTAAATTAGGGAAGTCTTGGTCAAGGTGTTTAAAAGTCTTGCAAGAATTAATAACTAAATATCTAGATGTTCCTATATGTAGAGAACATCCCATGAAAGTTAGGAGATGTGTTTTGTAGATGAATATCTATGTATCTTCACATACATATCCGGCCACATGGACCTATTGGTGATGTTATTTTGTAAATTTTAGGTATTGGGTATAAAAGTGGGTATTTGTTGAAGCGTAGAAATGTTTTGGTGGTTCCGGGAATACCTAAAGGTATTTTATCGCGAAACGTAAACAATTTACGCAACCAATAAAAATACAAAAAACAAAGTTAATAATTATCCTCAAAATAATTATTTAACACTTGCTTGATGTAAACATTTAATCGTTCGATGCCCGTTTATATTGAATGATAATTTTTAGCTTACGCGATTTAATTTATTGTTGAAAATTAAAGTGAACGCGTAAAAGTTTAAAATAAATAATTGGATGTTCATTGGAGAAAAAAAGTGTGAAAATGCGAGTTGTTACATAAATCACGCGTGATTATGTTTTGTTGTGTTTTATTTTGGGAAAATATAAATCAAGTATGATTTTTTCTTTGTTGTTGTAAACTGAATCACTTGTGATTGCGTTTTAATCTAAAAATGACAATGGTAGACTATTAGGTTTGTTATATAAAGTATAAATTATTACTACCTCCGGCCCACATTAAGTGTCCAATTTGACCTTTTCAAGTCTTTTTTCTTCATCTTTGACCTTAAATATTTCTTTTTATATTATATGATACTTGTTGAAAGATATATGAATTGATAGAGTTTTGAATGAATTTTTTATTGGTATAACTTTCATTTAGTATTATATAACACAAACACAAATATTTACGGTTAAAGTTGATGAAAAAAGACTTCAAAAAATCAATCTGGACACTTAATATGGGACGGAGGAAGTAACTTGCTGTGAGATTCTTCTATCAGAATCACATGTGTTTCCTGTGTGAATCAATGTGATCCGCGTGTGAATCACATGTAATCCATATACATGGTAAATAAAACTCAGTATGAATCACATGTGATTTGTACAACATTTGATAATTGACAAAAATATAATTTAAAAACATACATAGACATGTTTAACTGTTGATAATTGACAAAATCACATGTGATTTATGGTAAATCACATGTGATTTATGGTTAATCACATGTGATTTGTGGTTAATCACATGTGATATGCATATCAACCTGGATAAAAATACAACATACAAAGCAATGAAGAAGGCTTATGACTTGAACTTCTTTTTTTCAATTATGATTTTTTAAAACAAAAGCACTTAAGATCTACACATCCATATCAATCAATAATCATCACTCCTATGTACATAAGGTACCTAAAACCTAATCATACAATGATATTCGGTGATAACAACTTCACAAGTTGAATAACATAACACATCATTAGTTGGATTAACTCTTTTAGCAATATCTTTATAGCAAAAAAAGAAGATACATTAAATTGTTAAAATTAAGTACAAAATCACATCTGATTTAGAGCAAATCATATGTGATTTAGCGCAAATCACATGTGATTTAGTTGTCATGACTATCCGAAGTTGAGGTATTGAGCTTAAACCAAATACATAAAGCCCAAATATAATCTGTCAAGGAACAGACACATACAATTGAAGCAAAAGAATTGTAAGAGGTTCATTTACATTCCAAATATGAAGTTCATTAGAAAATCAACTAATGATAAACATGAACAAAGATGTTAGGAAAGCTTGATCCACGTGACCACACGCTTCCACTCAAAAGTAATCATTTCATAAAGCTTAAAGAGATATGCCCAAAGTCATCAAATATATAAGTCATTTGATCATTGATGAAGACTAACATGTTTATTGGTTTGCATGTTTAAGTATTTACTTGAAAAAAGAAAGGCAAAAAACAGAAGCTAGACCTTAGCTTTGTGTTCAGGTCTAAAGTCAATATGAACAAATGTTCTCTCGACTTTCGACAGCTGCTCATGCTTTTCTTGTAGCATTTCCCCATTATTATGAGCTTTGTTGAGCAGCATATCAGGTAAGTATCCAGATTCTTTGATGGTTTCTATCTCGTTTTAAGCCTTCAAGGAGGCGTTCTTGTTTCTTATAGAAGTCTCGAACCTTTCCATGTTTCCTTGAACAAACAAGAAGTTTCATTTATTTAATGGCAACATATTAGAAATACGAGATATCCTAGCCCACTTGCGCATGTAATTTATGTTAAGCCTTCAAGAGTATATATGTTCTAAAGAGCAAGAGTGGTGTGGAAATCATAAAGGGGGGGTTAATACGTTTTCCTCTTAAAATCTTAAAAATGTTTCGTATCAAATCACCGATCAAGCGTGATATAATATGAAGAGTGTTCATATAAATTTTATACCAACAATACATATACACATCAATGTTCACATCAATCCATGACACAAACACAATCAAAACTATATAAGCAACACAGCACGTAATTGCAAATATAAATATAGAGCGATAAATGCAAGTATAAATGTAAAAAGATAAGTAAAAGAAAATGCAAACCGAACACGATGATTTATAGTGATTTGGTCACGAAGCACCTCTTCCCCCTACTCCACTCCCCAAACACCAAACTCGAGAGTTACATTCCAAATATGAAGTTTATTAGAAAATCAACTAATGATAAACATAAACAAAGATGTTAGGAAAGCTTAATCTACGTAACCATACGCTTCCACTCAAAAGTAATCATTTCATAAAGCTTAAAGAGATATGCCCAAAGTCATCAACTATAAAAGTCATATGATCATTGATGAAGATTAACATGTTTATTGGTTTGCATGTTTAAGTATATACTTGAAAAAAGAAAGGCAAAAAACAGCAGCTAGACCTTAGCTTTATGTTCAGGTCTGTGACTGAACTCAAAGTAAATATGAACAAATACTCTCTCAACTTCCGACAGCTGCTCAAGCTTTTCTTGTATCATTTCCCCATAATTATGAGCTTTGTTTAGTAGCATATCAGGTAAGTATCCAGATTCGTTGATGGTTTCCATCTCGTTGAAGCCTTCAAGGAGGCGTTCTTGTTTCTTATAGTAGTCTCGAACCTTTCCACGTTTCCTTGAATAAACAAGAAGTTTCATTTATTTAATGGCATCATATTAGAAATACGAGGCAGCCTAGCCCACTTGCGCATGTTATTTATGTTAAGCCTTCAGGAGTATATATGTTCTCAATAGCAAGAGTGGTGTGGAAATCATAGAGGGAGGAGGGGTGAATACGTTTTCCTCTAAAAATCTTAAAAATGCTTTGTATCAAATCACCGATCAAGCGTGATATAATATGAAGAGTGTTCATATAAATTCTATACCAACAATACATATTCACATCAATGTTCACATCAATCCATGACACAAACACAATCAAAACTATATAAGCAACACAACACACATTTCCAAATATAAATATAGAGCGATAAATGCAAGTATAAATGTAAAGAGATAAGTAAAAGGAAATGCAAACCGAACACGATAATTTATAGTGGTTCGGTCACGAAGCACCTCTTCGCCCTACTCCACTCCCCGAGCACCAAACTCGAGAGTTATCTTCACTAGTTAACAAACTCCAAGCTCCCTTTTAGGCGGAAAAAAAAACCGTACACAACGTTGCTTATATCAATTTCAGAAAACTAAGCTAGGATGTCGAGTTTCTAATCTTAGCATAGAACCAATCTACTCACGGACTTCACAAATTCTTCATCTACTTACACAAATTCACAATACACCAATTCTTCACTTCACTAACATTCACTTCAATACTTCACCTACATTCACAACTTTCACTTTAACCCTTTTCATCTTCCCTACAACTTCACAAATTTACATCACCCAAGACACTACCAAAGATCATCATGATTTAAAATACCTTCTTATGATAACCATGATCTAACTATTACACAAGTTTGGAATACATGACTCGATCTTATACCATTGTGAATTGTAAGACATGTCACGGAATGCACTAACTAAACTACATAACTTTACATTTGATAGCGGAGGAAAAAAGAGTTCTTCTCTTGCACTTTGAAAAAAAATTTTGGGGATGGATGATTGAGATAACATTTTAAAAAACTTATAACAAGTTAAGTGATCAAAGAAAACATGTTTGAAAGAAGAGTTTAGATTGAGAAAAAATATGTGCTAAAGTGGTGTTGAGAAAATATTCTGTGGAAACAGTTCACTTTTTATAGGGGAAATATATTAATTTTTTTTTTGGGCGGTCCCCTTAAAATTATACAAGGGCGGTTTTCCCTTTAATTATGGCTGGGTCATTCTTAATTAATTATTGTGGGCCGCCCATTTTCAGACGCTCCCATTTTTTGTCTTATTTCGAGGGAAGATTTTTTTAAAAATTTTAGTCCGTTTTTGGATAAAAATTTGAATTCAAAATATTTATTTTGATAAAACATTTCATATAATACAAAAATGTTTTGTATATGTTTTAAACATTGTTTGTACCTCATTTTGTAAATAATGTAAGGTTTGACAAATAAAAAATCTTTGATTCATTCAACGAATTTAATGTTTTGTTTGTTCATATCTTTAGTGATTTACGTCGGGTGCAAACAATTAAATTTCGTTGTTGATAGAAAACTTGAGATCGTCGAAGATGTTTGACGTATGAATTGATGTTTTGTGATTTTACGTGTAACTTAAGGTACTTTAATGTTATGTGTTATAAGATAAAACACAATTTGGGGTTTTGTCATCACCAAAAACATGAAGAGAATGTACTTGATTTATAGATCATAATAATTTCTACCAACAAAGTTATTAATACCCGCTTTTATATCATTTTCATTCTTAAGATCAATCTTCATTTTCTTCCTTCTTTATTAATCAAAGCTACATATATAGACTTTTTCTCCAATCGATTCTTTCAAGTTGGGATCTTTTCTTCTTACCCTTTTAATACCTTTCCTTAGATTTTTTTTTGTTTAGGGTTAGGTAAAAAAAAATTCAATAACACAAAGTTATGTAGGGGTTTTTTCAAGTTGTTTGTATTTTTGTTTTTTTTTAATTCAGGATGCAACCTTCGAATGGGAATAACTTTGCCCCATTTATATATGGTCTAAATGCAAGATTTCAATTGTGTTATGTCTTACTATATATGTTTGGCCTTTTAGCTTAATTTAGATATGGAGCTTAAAGCTTTCTTTTCTCTTATGGTTATTTAAACCTCAGAGTTATGTCTAAGATCGGTTTAGGTTTGTATGTTTTGTAGGTTCCCAAGCAAGATTACTGGTTTCTAGTTTATTTGTAATGGTTTTATATTTTAGGTTTGTGTGTCTCTTATGGTTTTTTAAACCTCAAAGTTATGTTCTAAGATCGGTTTGTTGTTTCACTATAAAGACTAGGTCAATAGTTTTGAAGGTTGTTTTATATTTTCAAAACAATTTGTTTTTGGTGTTTTTCATTCGATAATGGATAGTAGGTTTGCCGATGCCATTAGTTTTGCAAGCCGGTGCCATTGGTAAACAGCATCGGCAGAACCGGCCTACAGTAAATTATTTGGCTATAAATACCAAGCCATTTCTCATGTTTCATTCATCCCATCTCATCTAATCTTCTCTTTAATTAACTGATCTCTTTCTTTCTCTAACATCTCTTTCTAAATCTTGTGTAGGTAATTCACTTAAAGAAAGGAATTGCCAAATACGATAAAGTTTCAAGTACGCCTCTAAAAGTGTCTTGATCTTGATTCTTCTTACTTCATTCAAGAGATCATCTTGCTGTAATTTATTGTTAGTTGTACATCAAGTGTAGTTGTGTTATTATCGATTCTTGTGTATGAGAAATTCGGTGATCATCCTTGTAATCTATAAAAGTGTACCATCATTGTGAAGGCTTCTCTGCCAAGTGAAAGGAGATTGGTTACTAGTGTTTAACAAACTCTCGAGTAGGTGACTCAAGGAGTGGAGTAGGGCAAGGAAGGTGTCCTTGTAGCCGAACCACTATAAATACTTGTGTCGGTGAAATCTTTCTACACTCTTTTTTCTCTTCACTTTTTACTTCTCAATTGCTAAACATCAATATCTAAATCACTTCACTAACTAGTTTCAAACAAAGTGTTTTACAAGTTTTTGAAAAGGTAAAAAATTAGAAAACTATTCAACCCCCCCTTCTAGTTTTCCACAACATTTATTTGAAAAACTTTCGATGTATTGTTCGCTTCATGGTACGTATATTTTCATTCCCTTTTATAATTAATTGTTGTACAACTAATTCCATGTATCATATTTCAACATCCTCGATATACCATTTTCTTGATATATACTTGTTTTAGCCATTTGGTATAAATTCTCATTAATAATTAATTGTTGGTACAATTAATTCACCCATCTCGTTTAACATCCTTGATATATTGTTTCTTTGAGATATGTCTCTATCAACTACTCGTATTTGGTCTTTCATTTGCATCGATTAATCGTACGGATGACTCTCTATAGTCTTCTGGTTTGTAACCTATTAGAACAAATGAGTCTCTACATTCATTTGTTGATCAAATACTTCTTTACGTTCATTTCCTTTGACTGTTCCTACATTTGTAAGGATATTCTTGATATTTTATGATCTATTGTTTTGTTATTTTTGCTACTTAAAATCATTTATAAAGCTTATAAATGTGATTGTTATTATTTTATCTGTGCGACATTTTGTCCATATTAACTTAGATTCTCCTTTTCATGAAATTTGGTTCGGTAACCCTTTCGTTTGCATTGATCAATGATCATTGCTTTTTCTTCATAAATATATTTCATCTCTCATTCTAGCATTCTTTGATCATTCATCATTGTACCCTAATAATAAATCGTTATACTCGATATAACCTTTTTATATTGACAACTACTCCTTCAGGAGATTTGTACTTCTTCTTTGATTCCTTCGTTTACATTTATTATTTCATTCCTTAATCTTAATGCGTAGTATTACTCGATATGTACCCCTTTGGTCATCAGTACAACTCATTAGTTATCATTTTTTGTATGTCTTCTTATCAGTACATATATTCTATCTATTCTTTAAGGATTCTCATAACATTTAATCCGTACCTACATTCACATTGCAGACATTTCATAGCTTGCCTTTCATTTTATTTGGTTTTTGGTTTACTATCCTATTTGATTATTTTGTTGAACTCCTCGAACACGTTTTGACACATAACATACGCTAAAGTATTGGAGACACCACCTATCCAGTACAAGGTGCATTATATTTATCGACCACGAGAGTAAGAAGACTATACCAACTATAGAGGATGCACTACGAGCTCAACCGCAGAAGAAATTGGAATACTAATCCACGTTAGTAAGATTTTCTTGCAGCAACAAGGCCACACCGTTCAAGACACTTTACGACCAAGAGTGTCAATCACCCATTTGCTGGACCAAGGTTGGGGTAGTCGAGTCACTAGCCTCGACATGTCACCGTGAAATTACTAAGAAGATCATTCAGATACGCAACAAAATTCATGCTGATCATAATCGCTGACAAAATGACACATATGTGAAGATACGTCTCATCAAAACGAGGAAAGCTGAACCCACGTCATATTGGACCTTTCAAGATCATTGCAAATGTTAGAACCGTTGCCTATCGACTCGAACTCCCAGATCAACTAAGCCGGGTTCATAGTACTTTTCACGTTTCCAATTTGAAGAAGTGTTTCTTCGACGAACCACTAGCATTAGATGAAATGCATATTGATGACAAACTTAATTTCAATGAGGATCCAGTTGAAATCATGGATCGAGAAGTTAAACGACTAAAGCAAAGCCACATTCCAATTGTGAAAGTCCGTTGGAATTCAAGAAGAGGTCTCGAACTTACTTGGAACATGAAGATCAATTTCAGAAGAAATATCCGCATCTGATTGCTAATTTTACACCCTCGTCGAACGCCACAACTTGAGCCTTGGGATGAAGCTCATTTAACGGGGGAAGGATGTAACACGCCGTAAATTTCAGGTCAATATTTTAACCTTTTTCGATCATTACTTTTGACTTTTATACGTTACGTTTAAATTCGACTTAAAACCGGGATGTTTTCCCGCGTAAATCTGAGAAACGTCATCGAACGCGTTCCGGCTTTGGGTTTTGATTAATCTAGATATTATATGCATTATTTTATATTTTCTAAGTATTTCGTAGTTTACGATCACTCCCGGTAATAATTTTTACGTTTTCGCGTGTAATTTATGTTTTCGCGTTTTTGATCAAACGGAACCCCAAAAACCCGTAATCTCTCCACGTAAACAAAAGTTATCATTCTTTACTTATCCTAGCATCACAATTTCGTGATTATGAGCCTCCACTTGTACCATTTTGATTCAAGTCTTCTAAATTAAATCACATGGCAACTTTATGCTTTTACCATGCACATGACTTGTAACAACATGAAAATGACATGTTTGGAAGGACTCCCTATAACACCCCCAAAATGGGTCGCAGCGGAATATGGGTTGGGGAATGTTACTTCATAGATCAACAGCACGAGATAAGAGAACGACCTCTATATGAGTCGTTTAAAAGTGATACATTGGATTAAATGGACTTGTTTGTTACAATAGCCGAAGCTTAAATAGTTCATCCAAGAAAAGTAAAGATTTTAAGACATAACAAATATTCCCAAAATGTAATGCATCCAAATCTTTATAGTAATGACTCCAAAATGATGACCACCAATGTATCCTTGTTTCTCGTACCTTATTGACCTGAGAAAAACATGCTTTAAAACGTCAACATAAAGTTGGTGAATTCACAGGTTTAGTAAATGTATAAAGTAGGACCACAAGATTTCCAATGTAAGACATGTAACACATACAATATCTCAAAAGTAATTACGAGTGCACTAAGTTCATGACACCGAAGCTCGACATATATGTATGCAATTTAATGCACTAAATGTGCCCATGTAGATGTTCAACCCGCAACATCCAAATTGTTTCGACATGTATACGTTCGTTGTTTCAGTACTGTCGAAACTGGTGAGCGCTACTCACCCGAACGGGGATGTCAATCCCAAATAGATCTATTCATAACATTCGCGCTCGCTAACTAGCAATTGACAGTTCATGATAGTGGGCAATAGTGGGTTTAGCTACTTAGGCCAACTCGTAATATGTTTAAAAGAGTACTTGCGTCCAAATGTAAAACAATGCATGTTTCTCACCCCAAAGTTGTAAAACAATATAGTTGTATAAAAGCGGGGCTATGAACTCACCGTAAGTGAATGATTGATTATCTAAATCAAGTAAGTGAATCGCCTCGGCAATTTGAATGCAACCTAATTAATTATAGGCCGTATGAGTATAATGTATTTCATATAAATAAAACATCGCATGTCGCATAGCTACACCACCACCTATTAGTTTTTATTAATTCCTTAAAAGTTAAAACAATAATTAACTCGTACTTTGTTAAATAAAAGTGTGTGTACTTGTATTCGTAAGAAAATATTATTTTCGTTTATCAACGCATCGTTTGTAAAAATGTATGATCTAATAGTGATATGTCATTATTAATTTAATTGTTTTATAAAAGATTATATAAAAATAAAAGTAATGCGCGCGAGCTTTAAAACTTTATATCTTTATCGTTTTGACTCCGTTTCGTACGTTTCTTAAGTCCACGTCTCCGTATTAAAATAATTTATCAAAACATCATGTTTATAAATTAAAACCCTCTGATGAACAGTACATTTTACTATTCATCACAGTTTATAAAAATTATTTTATAAAAATAATTATATGTAACTTGTTTAAATCATAACTCGCTCGTTATAGTTCCGTTTCTCGAGATCCTTATGTCCTTGGATTAGTATTAAGAGGATGCCAACGATGTGGTCTAGATTGACTTAAGGAAAGTCTAATTGATACAGTGCTTTAGTGTGTACTCCTAATGAGATACAAAGTTTATCGATGTATACTATCATTAGGCATATTTAGGAAGAGCCATTTAATCAAATTAGAGAATGAATATGAGACTATCACTAGTGGTGCTCAATTCAGGCTAAACACGACCATTTTTACGGGTTATACACCGAACCCAACTTCACTCTTGGAAGCAATTAACAGACTAGGTAAGTTAAATTTTAGTGCAATAGATTCTCACTTGGTCATTCTTCATGTTAGGACAAAAATAGAAATTTTATTATTTTCTATATGAAGTGTAGCAAGATAAAACTTTGTTTTATCTTTTTCATAGAGAACCTCACATGGACTCACACTAACATACTTTAATTCCGGTTCGCATAATCCTAATCAAGATGTGTAGAATTCCAATGATTAAGCGAAGCAAGATGTTTAGTCTTTTGTTCAGATTATAGGTTGTTTGATTTCGATTAACATATTGTTTTGTGTAATGGATGTCTTTATTTTTAGTCATCTTACATGGTGTAGTTGTCAATGTGATATTTAACGTTGTTTGGTTTTTCAAAGCCAAATGATGTGTTTATTTGGGACATGTCAAAATATTGTTTATTGAGAGTGTTTTAAGAATTCTCCAATTTCATGCCATGTGAAGTGAATCTCATCAATATTATTATCTTAATTGAGTTTGTGATTCTTTAATGATAAATGTCTGAAAAGAGACATATTTGTTTTTAAATATACTTCTCTAAAATTAATATTTTTATCAATGTTGTATATCATAATTAAATAAGTATTTGAATAAATATATTTTTACTTGTTTATGCATTGATACATATTGTGATAGGTTTATTTTTCAATTCTATTAATTATATTTTCATATGGATACGTTATTTTATTTGTGTATTTTTTGTAACAAAAGAAAAAAAAGAGGCATAAGATATATATTATCCTTTATCAATCGTTTAATACGATAAGTCCATAAAATCATTAAACATAATGTTTCCCAAACATCATGTTATCCTAGGTGAATAAACAAAAAATATTTTTTTATTTTAGAATTTAGTTAAAAGTGAATTTTGTATGGTTGTGCTTTTATGTTGTATGGCACGTTGTACATATTTTATTTAGTTTGCTGTGTTGGGTTTTCGGAAATGGACACCATTTACCAATTGAATTTGCAATGTAAATTGAAGCACTATTTCGGAGAAACATCAAAAGTCGTCGATTCCTACTTCATTGTGTATTTGATGCGTGTATTAAACATATTAGTATAATATTTGGAACACAACCATTGGACAAGTAGACTCAATATGGCATCATCAACAAAAGTGTGATTTATGATCTGATGCATATTCTTTTCATCTAGAAAATGATGTAATTATTTTCATATCAATCTAGTGTGATTGAGTATTAGATCCAAGATAATATCTCTATATATTGATATAGTCTTGTAGATAATACAAATAGGAATATCCAATTTCATGTCCATACATGAAAACTTGTCAATTAGATTCAATAAAGATATCAATCATAATTTGAATAATGAATTGATATATTCTCGAAATCTTTCTTAACCTTCACTAACACTCATTTAAAAAACACATTTAAATAGTGTGTTCCATTAATCCAAAGATTAGTTGTAAGGTGAGGTTGATAAATAATGATAAGTTAATTTCTTATTCCAAGATTGTCGTAAATTTTACTTGTGCGAAAAAACTATTTGTTGTTATGTATAATATACATAGTTTTGACATTTTATGAGTATATATACTCCCTCTGTCCCATATTAAGTGTCCACTTTGACTTTTTAAGGTCTTTTTTCATCAACTTTAACCGTAAATATTTGTGTTTGTGTTATATAATACGTAATGAAAATTATACTAATAAATAATACATTCAAAACTCTATCAATTCATATATTTTACATCAACTATCATATAACATAAAAACAAATAATTAAGGTCAAAGATGATGGAAAAAGACTTTAAAAAGTCAAACTGGACACTTAATGTGGGACGGAGGTAGTATGAGTTTTCTAACAATTTTTATACAACACACATATTTTGTAAAATACTACTCCCTCCGTCCTAATTTATTAGTCCCATTTTGACTTTTTGAGTCTTTTTTTTTTAACTTTGACCATAAATATTTTGATTTGTGTTATATAATACTTAATGAAACTTATACTAATGAAAACACATTTTAAAACCCAATCTATTCATATATTTTGCATCAAGTATTATATAACCCAAACAAAAATATTTATGGTCAAAGTTGGAAAATAAAGACTTCAAAAAGTCAAAATGGGACTAATAAATTGGGACAGAGGGAGTATATGTTTTTAGAAAAATATAATTATGTGTGTATGTTAGAACCATGCAAGCACAAGCATTTTTTTTCTTAGTTACTGATGTATTAATACAATCTTTTCTTTTATTTAACCAACCCAAGGTAAAACAAAGCAAGCTGTTAAAAATATTTAAACGTGTTGTTGAAAATAAATTAAATCGTTGGAAATATTTAGGTGACTAGTTTTAACATATTTAATAATATACTTGATATGTTATTGAACTTTTATTTAATATTTTAAATTCCATATACTCGAAAAGATTTAAAGAGTTTATGGACATTTGTAAATTAAGTGATCTTTGCGTATATGCAATGAAGAGCAATTTGTAAATCTTAATACAAGAATCTAGCATTAAGTTCTGTTAGGCATAATTCGGAAAAGCTAGCTACAAACAAATAGTGTCATGGCAATGTGCTTAGATATTCAATTAGCTCAATTAGAAATAGCAACAATCATTTAATAATTTTCTATTAACAAAATTAAGACACAAAGAAGTGCACATAATCATATAGCATAGCACATAAAAATACTTGTCTTGTGTATTAAATATAGCAATGTATACTTAGCTCGGTTTTGTTTGAAAACAAATTAGTTTCCTCTCCATTTAAAAAATTAACCAATTTTAATATTTTTGAAAAGTCTGTTACACCATTTTTCAAAGATATACCAACTAGAAATGTCCGACTCGAAAGGAAAAGATAAAATACAAGTTTTACGTTAAAACGAAACTCAACGTTTTGGACAATAAGTAGTATTTTGTATTTTTGACCAACTTAGGTTTATTTTCAATACTTGGAAGTGTTCTTATATGAAAGTAGACTCAATTATCTTTAAAATGGCGGGTGACACGACTTCTACGGACTTACGGTTGATTTTATATGAATTTTCAAAGTTTTCAAAAATCTGCCGAATCAGACAGGTGGCCCCCTGATTGATAAGGGGGCCGGCCAGGAGCTAAGGGGGCCGCCCATCTGACACCCAGATTTGCCAATTTTTATACAAAATCATTTGGTGACTTTGCGAAAAGGTGTACAACTTACTGAACTTGATACCGAACATATAACACTTATTTTAAGCATCATTTTTACTTCAAGCTAGTATACTAAGTGTATTTAACAACAAAACTAATACAAGTTAAGCAACAAAACACTTTTCATATTTAATCCCCCTTCATGGGTAATTTGATACATGGATCGTACTCAATTTTTAAAACCATTTGTTTTGAAAATTAGAGCGACGTGGCTCCTGATACCAATTGTGGAAATCGTAGAGGGGGTGAATACGTTTCCATTTAAAAATTTAAAATGTTTCGTATCAAATTGCCGATCAAGTTAGACGCAATGTGAAAAGTGTGTATACAACATTTATATTCACTATAGCATACTCATAATATTAACTTATCTCTATGGCACAATTATCACCCAAACAATATAAGAAACCATTCACACACATATAGATATGATGCAAGTATAAATGTAAAGCGATAGCGTAAATAAAAATGTAAAGCAAAAGGTAAAAGGAAATGCAAATTAGACGCGATGATTTATAGTGGTTCAATCACGAAGTACCTCTTCGCCCTACTCCACTCCCCGAGTACCCAACTCGAGAGTTACTTCACCCCCCCTCTAGCGGTATGGGAGCATTTGGTTTTTAGACATTATGACTTATGCATCACTTTGCTTATATAATAGGATTGTCTTTCTTGTGTGCTCTAGAATCATAACCTAGGAAATTATTTATGCAAAAATTTCTCTTCCTTAGTAGGAGCGTTTGTCATAGTCATTTTCCGTAGGATATACGTCTAGAAACAAACCTATAGAAACCTAAACATATCTAAAACAGTAAGCACCAAAGCTTAGGAGTATCACAAAATCTTTAGAGGCTCATTGCCAAAAAATTTGGTTAAAATTGTTTGCTGTCAGGATGGGCCGGTGCTGTTTGCAGCAAGCCGGTGCCCTTGACCCAATGGCACCGGCCAGCCGGTTCTACAGAAGGTTTTTCCAAAAATTAAGGTCATCTCTTTCTCAACTAATCCCATAAATATGTTTATTAGACTTGCCTCATTACTGCCAGGTAGTTGGCTTTGCCTTGTTTGACTTAAAATGGCTATATAATGATTGTGTTTAGTGAAAAAGTAGTGGTTTAGGCATTAAATGTTTTGCATGAACTTTCACTATAAAATTGGGCATAAACCCTCATCTCTCTCACACCTAAAACTTGCAAACTCTCTTTATCATTAGTACTCTTTACTCTAAAAAAACCATGGCTTCAAGTGCTTGCTCCTCAACCCAAAATCCACCAAGAAAATTAGCCAAAAGCGAGTATATTGATCTTACTTCAAATGAAACCTCACCACAACCATCACAACTCAACCCCATTGTCACAATTGACACCACACTAGCCCTCACTATACGTCCATTAACCTCAAATCAAGCAACACCCACGGTAGAACCCTTTACATCTCCATTGGCTCCTAGAGCTCTCATTTTCTCTACTCCTCTAAACACCCCCAAAGAACCTCATCCATACCTCTCCTCCACTAATAATGCACAACCAAGATTGACAAATCCATTTCCTTAATCTATTGTTCAAGACCTACCACAAACACTTCAACAAAATTCACCCATTGAACCCACTCTTCCTTCTCACAACCTACCCAATCCAACTATGAAAAGGGAAAATATTGAACAAGAAATCCGAAATCTCCAAAACATCCATCAAAATGTTAAAGAAGCAATCCATAATGCATAATACGTACAAGATAACCTCATTCCTCCTACCTCCATTACTCATGTTCAATTGCCTCCCCCTTTCTACCCTATCTTCACCTCTACGCAAACACCCCTTTTTGATGCACCATTCCCTCCTCCAAGAATTTTTAGACCCCTAGATCAAAGCCTTCGACTTGAACAACCTTCTAAACCACAAGATCATACTCTCGTAGTCTTTAAACATCAGTCATTAACTTGTGATATGTTGCAGTGATCTTTGACTTTAGACTTGAGCTTGTTTTTTTAAGCTTGACTTGTAAGTGATCTTTAGCTTCTTGAGATCATCAACCAAGCATAATCTCTTATCATCAACTTGTGATCTTTTTCCATCTTGTGTACTTGTGACCTTCGGACCGACATGCTCATACTTTTCTTAATTCGTTAACTTGAAAGCTTTAATAATGCATCTTTCTTGAAGTTCTTTAACTTTAACACTTCATCGCTTCAAGAAAAATGTACAGTATTAGAGTAGCGGAAGTCTTGAAACATGTACTTGAGCTTTCATAATGTCTTTATAAATGTTGGTCGAGTATGAACATGTGTCTGTGAATCTGACTCGTCCTTGTCTAGTTGCTGCTACCATCGGGAATACCTGCAGGTTTAGGTTAGTGATAATTAACAGATATAGACGAGAGTGTCTTTGTCACTTCGTTGAATACGGTTGCAATAACCACAGTTCCCCGTTGATCAGTATAAATAGTGCCTGTGATAAGATAGAATTATGAAAAATCTTCTTGACAGGGCTTCGCAGTTGTACTAGCCATTCTCATTATCAGAGCGTCTTAAAGCAGACAACATGGTATGAGTGAACCAGTGAGTTACTATCTACCAATTGATTTGAAAAATCAATTGACGTGTCACTTTCTAAAGTGTTTTTGCGACATATCGAGAGTTTTAAGCATTTTAAAATTCATCAACTGTCAATTCATAATCTGGACCGAATCGATATCTAGTGTCACAAGTTTGATCCATATAGGATCTCATAAGTCACCTACCGCAGAGCTTGTTTGATGTTGGCTCTGGAAGGATTTTCATCGTCATTGTGATTACTTTAGTATCACTCTGATGTTCTGGCAAAATCATAAGGATAATGTGTAGGACTCTTAAATTATTACTTGTTTTCACAATGTGTGAGCAACAAATACATTTGATTAGTGTCCTTGTGAGATTTATGGATGATCTCGTTTGGCTCTAGACTCAATAGTGCACATTTAGTTTTAGTAATCGGAGGCTGGAGCAGATAGTCACCTTTTCAATACCAACTAACTCGGAGTGAGAAAGTCGATAGAAATGCATGCAATCTCTGTAAAAAAGAAAACAAGAGTCTTTTGAGAGACCTTGAGTGGCTAGGGAGGGACGTTGTTATCCCATGTATTTAATCCAATACCTAAAACACACACCACCACACGCCACCGACCAACACACCAACACCACACAACACCCCCACACAACAGCCCAAGAATCAAAACCCAACACAAAACCGCGCGCCACCAACACAACCCCACCACCCACACCCAACACTAATCTTTACTAAATTGCTAGAAAATAAGAAATCTTAGAGAGAGAAAGTAGAGAGAGAAACAAGATTAGATAGAAAAATGGAGAGTTACAAGTGAATGAGAATTGTAACCAACACCCTTCACCAAGTATGGTGAAGGGATATTTATACCCAAGCCTTGCTAGGAGGCTTATGGGCTTGTAACTTGGGCCAGGCTTAGCATAACTTGGGCTTCGAGCCCGAAACACGGACAATATTAGATTACAATCCAAGCTCTTTTGAACCCGACAGCCTATACATACAAGACTAGTTTGAACTTTCTTAGACCGATAACATTCTTGTTTGACTAATATAATTAAGGCAAACAATCATTACCCCCAATGTTGAGGTCTCATTCTTTACAAATTCTCTGTACCACCGATGACATTGAAGATATGACGATTGACGTTTATGCTTTGTCTTGTTATGGTCTTGTCTTGTTTGTAATGGCTTTGATCATTCATGCTTTGTGATCTTGATCTTAAGCCTCTATCTTCTGACGTTGAGTTCTTGAGATCGTTATCTTGCATCATCTCCTTGACTTGAATCATCTTGATTTGACTTTCTTGATCAACTTGTGCTCTTGACCAACATGCTCTATACTTGTTACATTCTTGTTTGACATATGTGATTATAAAGTCTACAGAATCTTCCCCAAATAGACTATTCTTTAATTGAACTTTGCCTGATCTTGGATTGATGGGGAAGTTTAGAATCAACTATCTTGATGTTGAACGATTGACTTTGAAAGCTTGAGTATGAGCATGTGGTTTATGAATCCGACTTCACTGGAATAGGCTGCAACACGTCGTCTTAACCTTTATCAGTGAGATCAAAAAATCACCTTGACAGGGTTTCCTCTCAAAGCGTAGATCTTCTAACACAAATGTAATAGTATATCACCAGGCATTGCTAGTTTTCATTATCGAAACATTCAAAGCAGACACCACGGTAATATTAAACAGATAGTTACTATCTTTCTCTGAAAAAGATCATCAATTCATCTTACTGACAAAAATTGATATCCATTATCACAAGCTTGATTTCCAATAGAAATCTTGCAATCACCTACCAAGAGCTTTTTTGATGTTGGCTCAAGCAGGATTTCCATCTTCACTGTGATACTTAAGTATCACTCAGATGTTCTGGCAAGATCACAAGGATAATGCGTAGGACTCTTTTGTTACAACTTTGTGAACTTGAGTGTTCAAACAAGGGTATTTTGCATTGTGTCCTAATGAATTTATAATTTGATTCTTCTGCTCTAGACTCGATTGTGCACTTTTGGTTTTAGTAATCGGAGGCAAGCAGACTGCCACCTATTCCAATATTAACAAACTGGATTGAGATGGTCAATAGAATAACCATGTGTATCTCCGTGACAAATGAGACAAGTTTCTTTTGAGAGAAACCCGAATGGCTAGGAAGGGTTGTGCATTGCATCACTGGGTCCATGATGTCGTCTTCAATATCAACAATCATCTGTGTGATTTTGATAGATTATGTATTGACCCGGTTTCTGCCTAAGGTGTAAGGAGGGCTTCTTTCTTTTCACCCTTTATCCATACATTTCTTTTTCATTCTTCAACCCTTCAATGCTTACCAAGACGTCATTACTAACACCTTGTTGTGATTGTTCCAGTGTTAGCTCAATCTTAGTCGGCATTTTTCCCTTATACACATTCTTCTCCATTCATACCTAAGGACTGCTATTTCTAACTATGGAATGTCCTTGGGTAGATCCCTCTGGTTCTGGTTGGATCATAGGACTTATACCTAACCTAACCACCTTATGACTTCAGAATCGTCATGAAATTAATAGGTTGTTGGGTATGAGATCGAACCATAAAACCATTTTCTGACATTGTTATTTTCAAATACCCCCCCTACACATGTGCTCCGAGATTTGAAATTGTTTAGCACATGAAGGAAAGAGTTGCACTTAGAGTCTTAAAGATCACATTCGTCTATATCATATTTTAATTACAATTTTCTCCCCTTATTTTAAATAATAAAACACTTAGTATTTGAAATACCAATTGATTAAAATTTGACATGAAAAATTCCATGGGGAAAAAATAATACCAAGATATTGTCATGAATTCAATCCGAAATCTCCCTTCAACAGTATATTGTGGGATACAAAATTTATTAAAACTTGACATGGAATGAAAAATTAATATGACACCACAAAATGTATGAAGACGAGTGAGATGCCTTAGTGAAAAATTTATATTATTAATTGACATTAAGTTTCCACATTTTAATTTCACAAAATGTGTTTGGATACATAAAATTGACATTTATGAGATGTATCCAACACATTAAAAGGCTTTGTTTTAAAAAGCTCCCCCTCAGAAATTGATTTACATAAAATGACATTCTACGTACTACAATTCTTTGAAAATTATTCGAGGAAGGGAGTGTTGAACACACAATTTTAACAAATACCACTTTTTATGGAAAAATACCACAAATTATATTATAGACAGTTTGACATTGAAAGTTCTTTTTGAAAAATTGTGTTCAACGATTTTAAAAACACATGATAGAAGACTTCTCTTCTATTTTAGAGTAAGCGCACTGAAGTGTACACTCCCCTAATACATTCGGGACCGAGTTATGCACTGAAATGTACATAAGTCATTACGAAAAATTTAGAAATGACATGTTTTGAAAGCATTTGAAACTCCTATTCGAACTTCATTTACACGCCCGTGTCGATGTTAATCAACATTTCTAGGTACGTAAATGTTATCGATTCCAAGAGACATGTCGAGAAGATTCTTTTTGGTATTTTTGAAATTTTTCTGATTTTATATTTTGTTTTTCTAGGTTTTATATTTTTTTTTCTTTTTGTTGGTTTTATTTCTTTGTATTTTCTTTTTCAAAATTTTTATAAATCAAAAATAAAGAGAGAATAAAAATATTTACAAATAGAAGTTTCCATTAGCAGTGACAGTTGTGGCTAGAGTTGAAGTGGATGAAGTTGAATCATGTTGTTGTTGACGTTTATTTGATGCATCAATAGTAGTGACAGCGGAAGACTTTAAGACAACTTGATTTTCTCCACTGAAATATTCGTCGAACAAAGGACCGTATAGCAAATCCAGCTCATTTGACATTGTTTCTGTCTCAGCTGCTTGATGAACTTCTGTTGACACTGTGGTGCGAGGCTTGAACCGTTTTGTTCAAACATCATTTTACATTAAGGTTCGAGGCTTGATCTATTGTGATCAAACATCATTTGACATTGAGGTTCGAGGCTTGATCTGTTGTAATCAAACGTCATTTGACATTGAGGATCGAGGCCTGAACTGTTGTGAACAGACATCATTTGATGTAGTTCATCTTTTGTGAAACCATTCTGGCACTGGTTTCTGAGATATCATCTTTTTCAGCAACCATACTCTGAGATTTTCCTGCTTTACATTGTATAATGCACCTGCATTTAAATCCAGAGTTTGTTTGCATACATAAATATTTGGGATATCTACATTGGAACCATGTGGGGGTTCACTGTCAACCTTGGTTGTGCAAGAGTTGAATAACTTTCCTGTAGGAATCCACCTAAGACCAACAGTTTTGAAAATTCTACCCGTGGGTTTCCACCTAAGATCAGATCTAGAAGATGTTTTCTCATACACAACGGAAGTCTTATTAGGAGAAAACCTATCTCTTGTGAAGATCTGCCTACCATGTTTTTGAGTATGACTCTTTTGATCTACGGGTTTGTTACTGTTTCTGGTCTTATGGGATTGAATCTTAGCACGTGAGTTTACTTCCTTCAGGAGTTTTGTTATACAAGCATCATGATTTGCATTAAAGACACACTTATGACATGTAGAACAAACAAAGTTTTTTGAATCTGAAAAAGAACTAGAACTCTTAGAGTGATCTGCTTTGGGCACAGCTGTTATCGTAACGCGACTACTCTTAGATACAGGCAAACTCCTAGATGTTTGATTGTTGCTCCTAGGGTTTGGTTTCCTATCATCAGTAGTGGTTTGAATTCTCGCAGAAGTAGGCACACTAGTTGTTGAGTTCCTATCTCTTTCTTGTATCTTTTTCTTAGCTGCATCTAGATAGTGATTATGAACCATGTCATTTGAACTAAATCTTGGCATGTTCTTAGAACTATTCCTAGATGAGCTAGATGCAATCATGTGATCAGGTTTTGCAAAGGTGGATTCTGTTTTCTTAGGCAAATAATGTTGAGTGACTGGTTTTGACAAATTCTTGTTCATATCAACTTGGGAGGCAAACCGTTGTTTTGACATTTGAGCCGTCGTATTTTAAACGCATTCGTTGTCTAACAACTGATTGGTTTTCTTAGTGATGGTAACTCCGTTTCCCCAAGACAGAGTTTTTATCAAAACTAGTATCTACACTATTTCCTTTTAACTCCTTAATCATTTTTTAAGGCAGCAAATGCAAAAACCTTTTCCTGAATCTGAGCTTTTAATTCAGCATTATTAGCAAGCAAAGATGTTTTTGATCTTATTCTTAGATCTCGTAATTTTAATAGAAATCAAAACAAAATCTTTTTAATGGTTGTTTCAAAGTCTCATTTTCCTACGTAATTAAGCCACACTATGTATCTAAACGGATGTTCATTGTTTTCAATACATCAAATTCCTTTTCAATCTTGTCTTTATTACTTGTTTCATTCAAAATTTGACCATGTTGCCCTGATTTTAAAGATTGATTTTGATATTTAAGTTCGAGAGCAATACAATGTGCTTCCATTCTTGAAAAATCTTTTTGAAATTGGGCAACAGTCTTTTTGAGTAAAATATTTTCAGACTCGAGTGATTGTTTTGAGTATTCAGTTGTCTGGTTATCAGGTGATGAATCAAGCATAGGACTTTTAACTTGACATTGTTCAGGATACTGGTCAACCCTACCTTCATTAATGATTTCAGGTTGCTTAGTATGCTATTGTCCTATAGCAAAGATATTACATTCAGTAGTCAATTGTACCTCAGCCATTGGCTCTTCGTCATATATGGGTCTGATATCTGCATCATCAGCATCTGTATCATTCCCTGACTTGCTGCTTTCATCTTGCACTGTTGAGTCTGTCCTAATGCTTTCTGTGTCAACCAAATCAGCATATACTGCTTTACCCGTATCAATCTTACTCTCTTGTGTCTGCGTCTGTCTTTTATTCACCCTTTTATCATACTGTCTTTGATGACATGTTCTTTCAGCAATGGACTTCTTGACATTACCCATGTGTTGGAGTAGTGTATCTCTGAAGTGTTTAACCTCGATTCCAGTGTATTTAACAAAGTACTTGTCTGTCATAATCTAAAGTAAATTGTGAATCGATGAACTTCTAAAACTGGTTGTTTACCACCTAAAAGGCTGCCATGGATCCATCTTCTTGAAATTCATCTTTGTCAAGTTGCTTTTGTAGTTGATCTACGTTGAGGAGCATTGTACTTGTGAAAGTATCAACATCTTGACCAAAGAGTGACATGAATGCCCGTTTGAATCCATGTTCGATGCGAGTGCCTTTTAAGTCTTCTTTAGAAAGAACTTGAAGGTGTGAATGAAGAGATCGAAAATATGCCATGCATCTTTCTTTTGCTTTTGACATCTTGTATTTGATTGCATGCACATCTTTTGTTGCAGAATCCAAGCTGCTTTCTTTTACTGATTTGCTAGATGCAGTCTCTAAATTACTGTCTTCTTTCTCAGAACAAGTGTTTTGTATGACAACTAAATCAACTTTCAATGAATCAACATTCAATGCTGGAATTGGATTTGAATGATCTTCTTGTGTTTGCATCAACTTCTTTTGTTTCAACAATTGTGGAGTTCGTTGTTGATGAAGAATTATCTCAAGCATGTATTTCCCAATGGAATCCATGTTACAGATCATTGCATCTTGGAAGGATTGAGCATTAAATCTTGTGTATTTCTGTATACGCTCTTTGAATTTTGAATTGAATGCATTTTCAAACGTTGTTTTGACTTTTGTCAAAATAGTTTTGCAATCAGTCTGAGAAAGTATATCTTTGGTAAGATGTTGTTCTAGTAAATCCAAGTCTTGAGAGAATGTTCTCTTGAAGATAGGCATGGTACCAAAATCTTGTAAAGTTTCTGAGAGAAACTTGAATTGTGACTTGACTTCTCTAAGACTGTTCATGCATCTACTTCTTGAAAGTTGTGTCTTCTCTTGAACTTTAGAAGTTGAACACGAAGAAACTGTGTCATTGTAAAGAACACTTAATGTTTGAGTTTGCAAATTGTTATTGGTATTTGACATTTTGATGTTGTGAATGGATATCGGATCTTAAGTAGGAAAAGTGATTGTTGTTGTGGATTGAAATCAATTAGCGTTCACGGGATTTTACAAGTCTTTGATTAAAACTGAGAAAAAAATATCTTTCGCGGGATTTTACAAACTCAAGAAGAAATCGTGAAACAATAATTAATTGTGGTTGAAATCGTTGTTGAAATTGAAGTACATGAGCTTTGTTGGCAAAAATGAGCTTAAAACGATGAACGGTGTACAAACGTTGAACTTTAAATGAGAAACGGTTGATTAAAACTCAAATAGGGATGAACGGTGCAATCACGATTCACTTTGGATGACTAACGGGCTGTTTTGTAGAAATTAAGGACTAACGGTGTAAATTTGTTTTAACAAAGAGGGTTAAAAATCAAACAAAGGACGAAGAGTGAATTTGGATTAAAGTCCAAGGGCTGCATGTGACAATTTCCAATTCTAGTGTATTAATGAGACGAAATTCCCTCCAAAACACCTTTCTTCATCGTTTTAAACATATAAAATGTAACGTATGTATTTTTAGTCCCACGGAGTTGTTCGGTTATCGTCGTCAAAACTAAATATACCACGTTGATCGAAAATGAGTCACGATCACAACGGTGTATGTCTTAAGTCCCGTCGTTGAACGACACTCGAAACCGAAAACTCGAAAATTACTTAAACATGTAGAATTTGCATTTGTTTGAGTTAGTTTAGTTCGGTTCACACTAGACATCGGTTTAGATCGGTTCCCAAAGAAACTGCTAGATCGGTTCGTCTTGAACTTTGCTAGATCAGTTCGACTTGAAAAGTGTCTTGATCGGTACTTTGAGATATGAACTAGATCGGGTCCTTAACAAGAATGACTAGATCGGGTCTTTAATCAAAATGACTAGATCGGGTCTTTAATCAAAATGACTAGATTAGGTCTTGAAACAAAATGACTAGATTGGGTCCTTAACAAGAATGACTAGATCGGTTGTCACTATCGTCCTTGCGTCTTCTTTTTTTGCTAAACTCCAAACCGTACGTCCTTTCTAGCTAAAATGATGGATATTGGTCTCTTTTTTCTTAACCGGTGTGGACCACAAAATAAGCTCTTAACCAAAGAAAACTTAAAAAAGCTTGAAAATAAGCTTGAAAGACTACGAATAAGCTCAAAGTATAAGCTGTGAAAATCTTGAACAAATAACCATATGACCGTTTTGAAAGAATATGGCTTTTTGTTTGAAAAAACAAGTAAGCCCAAAAAAACAAAGAAACTAAATCGTAATAAGTTTCAAAAATAGAACGGCAATAAGCTGTTAAAATGATAAGCAAACTAGTGACTCTTTTAAACCACAAACAAATAGTAGGCAACTAAGAAAAATGTGTAGGAATAGCCATACAAGAAAAAGAAAACAAAACAATATGGACGTGTTACCAGATTACCAAGCCCAAATCACGAGTAGCCCATTTGAATTGATAAGAATAACTATTAAATGATAAGCCATATAGTAAATAAGTCCTAATTAGCCGAGAATAAGCTCAAAACATAAAACCACAACAAAACACAAAATCCTCCCGTGGCGAGTGATACCAAATGTTATCCCAAAACTTTACCCATATCACAACAATAAGCCATACCAATAAGCAATAAGCTAGAAAAGAGATAAAGGAAAAATGAAAGATTTATTAGAGAGAGAAAGTAGAGAGTGGAAGATTACACACACACACACGTGTAAGAAATGGTAACCAACACCCTCTTCATGTGTGGAGAGGGTATTATTTATACCTCTAGCCAACATGTAGGCGTATGGGCTTTTACTAATGGGTCGGGCTTGGCGTATCTTGGGCTTTGAGCCCAAAACACGGACAATATTATATTACAATCCTAGCCCGTTGAACCCGACTAGCCTATTACTTAACAAGACTAATTGCGACTAATAAGACTGATAACATTCTTGTTTGACTTAAATAAAATGAAGGCTAACAGATTACCTTCAATAATTTGAGAAACTGGTAAATGCATCAAGAGCAAAGAAGTTGGAGAAATCCCATGATCCTCCTGCATTGGTAGCACACACGGGTTCCTCATCCAGAACCTCATCACCATACTATGTCACACATCCCTCTTCAGTGGTTGATTATGATGATGATTATCAAGGGGATACAGTTCAAAACAACTCTGATGATCCACTCACTTCCGCAATTATTATACTTGCTCGTGCCATTACTCGAAACTTCTCTAATCCAACAAATAACCGTCTTCGTATCTCCTCCAACACCATAAATTAAGCCATTATTCAAGGTGACAGAGTGAATATTCAAAGCAAGAATTCTGGTAATGATGGCAGGAATACAAGACATTTAGATGTTCAAAAGGAGGTCATTGAGAGTAACAATATTCAGAATGATGCTGGAAATATTCAGAGAACTCTTCGAACTGTGTCTTCAGGAACTGTCTCAAATGTTCAATGCTACAACTGCAATGAGAAAGGCCACTACGCGCGTAATTGTCCAAAGCCAAGAAGTAGTGTTGGGAATTATACATTCCTGACTTAGTACCGTTAGTTATATTAGTTAGTACCGCTAGTTGTAATTTGTACTGACGGTAAAAAATGTTAGTACTGATCAGATAGTTAGTACCGTTAGTATAAAATAGTTAGTACCGTTTATGAGATATGCATAAGATAT
>BQNB010053967.1:28277-39755 GCA_026074375.1 Tanacetum coccineum | reverse complement strand
GACACAAATGGCAAGTTTTTTTAATATTTGATTCGAGTTGGGAACTTACTAATGGATAATACCTCAATTGAAGGTATTATTTGTTGGTGTTCTTTTACCAACTTTGTTTATTTTTTAAATTGAAAAAGAAAATCTTTTTGTATATATATATATTTTTTGTGTGTTTAATCTTCTATTTATACTAAAAAGAAAAGAAAAATATTTTTTTTACTTTTCATTTTTTTATTTTATTTTGTATTTTTGATTTTCTTAAAAGCGTAACTTTCGAAAACGAAAGTTTCTCCAAAACAAGATCAACAAACTTCAAACGAGAGAATCGTAACACAAATCCCTGGTAGCGGCGCCAAAAATTGATTGTAGTTTTACATACATATATAAAATATAATATATAAAATATGATGGAAATTTACCAATTTACCCCTGAGGACAAAGGTAAAAAGGAAATTATTCAAAATATATATAATATAATATAATACGTATCTTTACCGAGAAGTATGATTCACCGGGTCGTTTCCGCAACGATTTGTTAAATTGAAACCACGTTTGTCATTCGGATAATGATTTGAATGGGAAATAATAGTTTATTTGATTAACTACTTTTAACAATTAAAATTAACAAATTCTAACAATTAAGCATAAAGACAAATACGAGAATTCAAAATATAACTAAAAACGCAAAACGGGACCCCTAAACGGAGGTCCAAAACCCTAAATTTGCTTAAAATAAACCTAACTTAAATTTTACTTTTCTCTATTTGACTAAAAAGTAAGTTTAAAGAAAACTAGAACAAAAACGGAGTTGAAATCAACGTTAAACCACGAAAAACGAAAACGAGAAAGAGAACGAATCCCGTTATTTAGAAAATGAAATTTTGCAAATTAGACTCTACGAAAGCAAAACTAATTTTCCTAGGAACTTTAGGATAAAAGAAATTTTTCCAAAAAAGATTTATATTTTTTTGATTATTTTTCTAATTTTTATGTTTTTTCTAGTTTTTAATGAAAATAAATGTTTAAAAATACTAAACGACCTCTAAAAATTCTAGAAAAATGACAGAAAATAGATTACACTACTTAAATCCTAGAAAAAATAAGCCCGTTGACACAGCTTATCTAATAAGCCGCGAAATAAGCTTTAACAGCTTAATAAGCTTATGGCCAAAATGTGTATAAAGTTTTAATAATGCAAGTCTTATGAAAAAGACCCAAGGTCACAGCGGTAAGGTGTAGTGTGTGTGTTTATAAAAGGTTGAGGTGTTGAGGTCGGAGTTTCGAGTCTTGCTCACCCCCGACTTCCACTTCCCCTTTTTTGGTTTTTTTTTAAAAACTTAAAGAAGAAAAGTTGTAGAGGATAACTTTTTAAGCAACTTTAATAAAAGAACTATAAGCTGAAACTCAAAAATAAGCTCTTAAAAAGCTTTTTAAAAAACTGTTTTCAGAAAGTGAGCTTTTGAGCTCTAAAAAGCTAATTTTCACTTATAAGCTTAATTTTAAGCTCAAATTTGAAAGCAAAAACTGTCCTAGAAAGCTTATAATGTGTAGAAGCTAAAATCGACAAGCTAATTTGACTAAAAACACCTAAAGCTATCTAAATCCTATGATCTAAGAGGTAAACTCAGGAATAAGCACTAAAACTTGAAATCTAAATAAGCTAGAAAGCTCAATAAGCTATGACAGAAGCTTAGCTTTTGCAAACTTAACAATCAACATATAAGCTATAAATCAAATTCATAAAAACTAAACTTATAAGCTAGAAATCTAAGTTTAAAAGCTAATTACTAATTACTACTGTTTTTGGCTTTTTGAGTTTTTTATGAAATTTAAAATCGATTTTACCCTTGGAAATAAGCTAGAAATTTAAAATTAAGACTTAATCTATTTTAAACTATATCTAATCTATAAACTTACTAAATTTTAAAATCTAAATCCTACAAACTCTAGCTTAAAATGAAGCTCAAAAGACAGCAGTAGTAACTGTTGTTACTATTGCTGATGCAATTGACCAAGGGACACAACAAAAATGCAGGTTGTTAGGAATTATATTTTAGTTGATAAAGACAAAATAATGAATGAAACAAGATGGAAACAAGAAGGACCAAAGTCGTCATTGTAGAAGTCTTCAAAAGATAAGAATTGGAAGATTGTCTCAGATCTGGTCAAAGATAAAGATAATGATTTGGTCAAAGATAAGAACAAGAACAAGATTTGGTCAAAGATAATTAATTGGTCAAAGATAAGAACAAGAACAAGATTTGGTCAAAGATAATTAATTTGGTCAAAGATAATTAATTTTATCATTATTATCTTTATTAGTTTCCATGTAAACCTTGACTCCTTATACTATAAAAGGAGGTCTAAGGTATGTAGTTTAATTATCCATCATAGTTAGATCTCTCCAATGAGAGTCTAATAGTTAGCTTATTAGTTTATGTAATAGTTCATAGTCGACTGATTAAAGTCGAATAGTTTATAGTTTATTAGTTTATGAATAAAAACCTTGTTCATAACATTGTTGTTCTTATTTGTTATTCCGCTGCGTGATCAATGTTATGATATCCTAGATGGGCAAAACGATCTATGAAGCCTACAATTAGGTTTCAACAATTGGTATCAGAGCGGGTTGCTCTTGATATCTAGGATTCAAGGTTTTATGGTAGAAGAATGAAGAAGAAACCTAAACACGGACGCGTTTGGATCTTGAACGATGATGATGTTTATGGCTCGTTTTGGAGATTATTTGAAGAAGACATTTGATTATTACTTATTTGATGTTGTAGTTGATTTTCACAGGTTTTGTGTTCTTATCATATCTTAAAGGAGTGGTCACCTTTAAGATAACTTGTTCGTGATTATAAGGCGGTGACGAAGACTTGATGAATCTAGCAAA
The DNA here is from genome assembly GCA_026074375.1 of Tanacetum coccineum. Taxonomy (NCBI): domain Eukaryota; kingdom Viridiplantae; phylum Streptophyta; class Magnoliopsida; order Asterales; family Asteraceae; genus Tanacetum; species Tanacetum coccineum. Next base: position 36,868 of record BQNB010053967.1, on the reverse strand, counting down.
GGTGTACGATCTACCTTATGATGCTTACTACGTACATTTGCTATCACTTTAAGGAGTTACGTTATTGTGCTCAGTGTCTCATTTAATAGAGGAATGAGGATTTTGTCAAGAGACATAGGTCTACTTATACATAGCAGGTATGAGACTCGACGTCATGTGGATAAACAGGATATAAGACACAAGTTTGGGAAATTCAACTTCTTCAACAAATTCGTATTATTCGTTTTTCTTCATCATTGATAATTTGCTGCTTGGAGCCTACTAAGTCCATGATTCAAGAGATGGTAAACATGTTAAGGGGAAGCTTATTGTTTATTTACCATCTACATGCACTCCTATTTGATTATGACAAAAAGGGGAAGAGTGCATGGATTCAGGGGAAGTTCTTCATCTATATTAGCTTCAGGGGAAGCTTGTGCTTATTGGTTTTGTCATTATCAACTAGGGGAAGATTGTTGGGAATTATACTTTGAGTTGATTATGACAAAACATATTAAAGATGGAGGACCTACAAGACAAAGCTGGAATAACATTAATGCTGATTGAAGATTAGTCAAACAGTATTTAATGCTCAGCTAAAAGATAAAGATCAACATTAATGCTGATTGAAGATTAGTCAAATAGTATTTAATGCTGATTTATAGTTTCCTAATTTTATTTGATCTTATCTTGTCTTGTAAACCCTAACCCCTCTAGTATATAAAGAGGGGTAGGCGTCTAGTATTGATTATCCATCATAGTTAGATCTCTCCAATGAGAGTCTAATAGTTAGCTTATTAGTTTATGTAATAGTTCATAGTCGACTGATTAAAGTCGAATAGTTTATAGTTTATTAGTTTATGAATAAAAACCTTGTTCATAACATTGTTGTTCTTATTTGTTATTCCGCTGCGTGATCAATGTTATGATATCCTAGATGGGCAAAACGATCTATGAAGCCTACAATTAAGGTTTCAACAATTGGTATCAGAGCGGGTTGCTCTTGATATCTAGGATTCAAGGTTTTATGGTAGAAGAATGAAGAAGAAACCTAAACACGGACGCGTTTGGATCTTGAACGATGATGATGTTTATGGCTCGTTTTGGAGATTATTTGAAGAAGACATTTGATTATTACTTATTTGATGTTGTAGTTGATTTTCACAGGTTTTGTGTTCTTATCATATCTTAAAGGAGTGGTCACCTTTAAGATAACTTGTTCGTGATTATAAGGCGGTGACGAAGACTTGATGAATCTAGCAAAGGTGTACGATCTACCTTATGATGCTTACTACGTACATTTGCTATCACTTTAAGGAGTTACGTTATTGTGCTCAGTGTCTCATTTAATAGAGGAATGAGGATTTTGTCAAGAGACATAGGTCTACTTATACATAGCAGGTATGAGACTCGACGTCATGTGGATAAACAGGATATAAGACACAAGTTTGGGAAATTCAACTTCTTCAACAAATTCGTATTATTCGTTTTTCTTCATCATTGATAATTTGCTGCTTGGAGCCTACTAAGTCCATGATTCAAGAGATGGTAAACATGTTAAGGGGAAGCTTATTGTTTATTTACCATCTACATGCACTCCTATTTGATTATGACAAAAAGGGGAAGAGTGCATGGATTCAGGGGAAGTTCTTCATCTATATTAGCTTCAGGGGAAGCTTGTGCTTATTGGTTTTGTCATTATCAACTAGGGGAAGATTGTTGGGAATTATACTTTGAGTTGATTATGACAAAACATATTAAAGATGGAGGACCTACAAGACAAAGCTGGAATAACATTAATGCTGATTGAAGATTAGTCAAATAGTATTTAATGCTGATTTATAGTTTCCTAATTTTATTTGATCTTATCTTGTCTTGTAAACCCTAACCCCTCTAGTATATAAAGAGGGGTAGGCGTCTAGGTTAGGGACATTCATTTTTCATAGCAGACTTCTCCAATGAGAGTCTAGACGCTTAGAAAGCGTGTTTAGTAGTTAGCTAGTTAGTTTCTTTATCATGTTTGAATAAAGAAAACCTTATTAGTAATGTTGATTGTATTCTTATTTCATATTCCGCTGTGCTTAATCAATCAATGTTATTCATACCCTAGTTGAGTCCAGATTCTTGGATTCTACATATACAATCTTGAGCTTTAAACGATCTTATCAATTGGTATCAGAGCAGGTTGCTCTCGATCTAGGATTTACAAGGTTTTTTTGAAGAAATCCATAAACCCTAATTTTCAAGAAATCGTTTGGTTAAAGTTTTCTGGGGTTTTGAAGATTAATTGCTATAACAGTGTTTATGATTGTTCTCTCTACCTTAATTGGTATGCAATACAATTGTAAAATTATTGTTACTTTTATGGGTTTCTTGATGATGGATCTGGTTTGTTATTTGTTTACATATATCTAATCTCATCATTTTTGTTACAAGAAGTTTTAAGGATGCATTGTAATCGTGATCTTTGGCGATTTATCTTTAACTGATAAAACCTTAAGTTTGTCTAAAGGTTTTATAATTTATTCGGTTTGGATCTGTGTTCGTCTATGCATGAGGTTGTGGTTGTGTGAGTAATGATGATGAAGGAGCAACACTATTCGCACAAGGTGAAGTTTGCAATGAAACGAAATTAATGCTGCCTATAGACACAAGGTATTGTTTGTTATTTATACCACACAGGATTTATACGGCCTGCTCTATTAATGCTCGAATCATACTACTACTGTTTATATTGGGCTTCAAATACCGAACCAGAGATATTCATGTGGATGATTTCGATACGACCGTGACTATCAATGACAGCCGATCGAGTCAATTGTTTTTGTGTGAGCCGAACGAGTATAAGATGTGTTGAGAACCGAACAAGACTCAAACTGAGTCAACTCGGTATTTACCGAGTTGACCGGGTCAACTCAAATGAGTCAAGGTCAAAAAAAAAAAAAAAAAGATAGATCCAGACAGACTCAAAACCTCAACCCTCATCAAACATTCATCAACAAATTTCATCCCATCCACAATATCCAAGACTCGAAATGTAACGACACCTATAAAATTGTTCTCAGATTCGTGCTTGGGGTATTAAACCACAATCTTTAAAGATTATACACATATCCATCATTGATCTTTCGAAAGCTTCGCTTTCTTTTTTATTCGAAATTAAAGATTGACATATAACAACTATGTTATATTCGATCTTTCCTTCGATTTTAGAATAGCAAGTAACAAATCAAACCTACCCGAGACCACATATCATGATCTTAAAGCTTCTGGTCTTCTTTGGCAATCGGTTATTTCAGCTGCAAGTTTACTGGGTTCGTTTGGTTTGATCGTTTAGTGGAGTAATAAGGAGAGACTATTTTGTGTTAATTAGGAGAAGATTGAGATGGGGGATTGAGCTTTAACAGTTACATCGAGTGACAAAGGAGAGATGAGAAAAAGGATGTAACTGCGTATGTTGGGGATTAGGGTTAAGGTATCTTATGCCCTAATTAAAAGGATGGAGTAAGTTATATATCATATGTCCTTGGGTATAAGATGGAAATGGACCGGTGACATTCATTTACTAGATGGGCCGGTTTGGTTATATTGTTTGAGTGTGGATGGAATATACTCAAACAATAACATCTTAGACCGACGTAATGATTTATTGGTTTTTTTTTTTTTTGTAGGGGGGGGGGGGGGCACCTCGTGGATAGTATTGTGGCCAGATATAAATAAGCAACATGGAATGATATCTATTAAGTGATTGGGTTGAGTTATGATTGGCCTTAAATTACTTATAGGTTATATGATACTAAGGCTAGTATTATTTGATTAGTCGCGTTATCGGATTAAGCCAGGTTTTAAAACAACATGATGTCGGGTAAAATGTAAATGTGACCGGGTTTTATTACTTGGACGGTCGTTCGTATAGTATATTTTTAGAGCCGATATCCGTTAACGATCATGACACATCAAAAAATCACGAACAACAACACAACAAACACAATACATTACACTAAAAACTATCCTTATCAAATTTCACCTTCATTCATAATGGCTTTTACTGAATTTTAATGATCACGGAGTTCTTGTCCGATGTTACTTATTTGGGATTGTAGTAGAGTTTCTCGGGGAGTGTACTTATTTCGTCTTTGTTTTTCGTTAACAAAGATGACTTATTCGGGCATATACAGTTTGTGATGAAGACTTGATTTATCTAGTTATACCTGATGTAGGAGATACATTTGTAGTACTCAAGGGTTATAGCTATCCACTTTAAGAGATACATTGTTGTGCTTCAGTGTTCTCACGTAGTTTGAGGAGATTTCCAATGAGTTGTTGTATTTTTTGGTTATACTTCTGGTGCGGGTATATGGTCACTTAGAGATTTTGCCTCTGACAAAGTTTCTAATTTGCCAACGGATTAGTACAGATTAAGTCAACCAAGTCTGAGGATTTGGCTTCTTTCTAGAGTTCATTCATCCAGTTGTATCCATCAGTGGTCATCAGTGGGGATTTGCCTTACAGAATAGATAGGGATTTAGTTCGGTGTTGGATCAAGAGAGATTTGTAAAGAGATATCGACATCTTCTCCAGAGCCATTGCTTATGCAATCACGGGATATGAAGATGAAGTAATCAGTTCCAGTTGGACATAAGTTTGTACACATGTATAGGATGATTCCTCAATTAGTCATCATCTTGGAGGGCGAAATGTTGTACATCAGGGTATTAGTTGATTTTTATTGTTTAAGCGTTTTGATGTTACAGTTTCGTATACTTAGAGAGGGGGGCCGGGGGCGAAAAAATTGCGTACACTCGGGACTTAATTGACTTTGGTGTAGCAATTCTTATCTGCACTTTCCTGGAGGGAGAAGAGAAATGTTCACATCAAGGTCGTTACAACAAGTTTACTTGTTTCGGGCGTCATAATATATACCGGAGGTTAGTCCGCTAGGAGCATGATTTGGTGCTTCAACTTGTTACTTTGGTGTCACGGTTTCGACTTCGGTAAAGGGATAAAATGTGTACTTTGGGCTGAATTCAATCAAGACTGGGATGCTTCCTAAGTGAGTCGATGTTGATGATATCATCCCTCCCTTAAGAACGGTGTATTAATTCTTATCAGTCTAAGGGGTGTCTGTTTGGGAGGGAGATGCAGAAGTTCGGAGCATAATTCATATCAATGCCGAAGTATTCGGATAAGAGAACTTCAAGGATGACAAATGAGATGCAGATTCTGATAAACTTCGACATGACCAGAAGTGCAAGAAAATGAAGCTTTCTCAAGACATGCAGCTAATTCAGAAACTTCGTCATGACCAGAAGCGTATGAAGAAAGTTTTTGAAGTTATGTCAGGAAGTTATGTGCAGAAATCCAATCAAAACCGGGTTCGGTAGATAAAACTTCTATGTCATCCTCAACATTTCGTTCGTCTACAAGCTGAAGAAATAAAGCTGGAGTATTCAAGTAGATCGTCAAAGATATTCTCAAGGAATACTGGACTTCATTCTTATCATTTTTCTTTATTTTGCTTGTAGGGAACATTGTAACCAATTCACGTGTGACGCCATCTTGGAGGGAGATTGTTAGCCTCACTTTTTAGTGAAGCTGACGTCTTACACGTGAATTAGACTAGTCTTGGACACTGCGTGTCACACAGGGTGTCTTATGTAAATAGATTAGTTAGCTTTTTCTTTTAGTATAAATACCCCTCTTGGATCCCCTCCCCAACCCTACTCTCTATCCATTAGGGTGGTTTGTTCATTTTTCTTTTTTCATTAATCTAATATTCCATCTTTTGTGTTCATCCCCTCTTTTTACTTTCTCTCACTAAGAACTTCACCATGATTTATCTTGTTTATTTTGATCAACCAAGACCCCCCGAAAGGTGTTTTATTAAGCGTACACTTGTGACGGAAAATAATGTCACAAACAGCCTTGGGAGGAAGGAGAACCACTCATTAGCGACGGTTTAGTGACAGATAATGTGTCGCTGATAGCAGTTTTGCGACAGATCTGTGACGATTTTGTAACACTTATGAGGTGTCGTCTGGATACTTAAAAAAATTTTTTACAAAGTATCCTTAACAATACTTATAAGTTAGTACTCCTGGTTGGACGTGGACGTGCATATGATACTAACAGATTGGGCTGTTAATTGAAAGTTATGATAAGTGCTGTTAAGGTATTCATTAATACTTCCAGTTATAATTCGGTTAGTGCTACTAGAAGGGGTTAGTACTGCCAGTGTTGTTTGCTTGCACTTAGTATTACCAGGATGTTGATTGGATGTTTGTATTGCTAGCTTTGTTCGACATGGGACAACAGACGCGTTTGGATCTCGGATGGAACTGTTTCTCACAACAGTTTATTATTATTGATTTTATGGCTCGTTTTTGGAGATTTATTGAAGATGTGATTACGAAGACGATTGATTATCACTTATTTGATGTTGTAGTTGAGTTTCACAGATGCGTGTTCTTATTATATCTTAAACGGCTTACAACGTTTGAAGATAACTTGTTCGTGCTTAAATGGTGTTGACGAAGACTTGCAGAATCTAGCAAAAGTGTGTGATTTTTCTTATGGTGCTCAATGCTCACATTTGCTATCACTTGAATGCTCACATTTGCTATCACTTAGTATGTGTCTCATAGAAGATGAGGATTTTTGTCAAGAGGTTGCGGTCTACTTATATTTCACAGATTTATTTATAAGTTCGACGTCACGTGGATAGTGAAACAAGACATAAGACACAAGTTTGGTAAATTCAACTTCTTCATCAAATTCGTTATACTCAGTTTTCTTCATCAGTGATCACTACATAGAGCCTACAGAGTTCGAGATTCAAGAGATGGTAAACATATTGGTTTCAAGGGAAGCTTATTGATTAAATGTTTAACCATCTACATGCACCACTTGAGGGGAAGTGTTTACAAGTTGCATATCTACAAGAAGACCCCTATTAGATGATTACAAAAAGGGGAAGAAGATTACAGGTTTATTGATTTGCAGCTTATTTATGTGTGGTGACATGTTCAAGGAGATCTTAAGTCAAGGGGAAGCATTGAAGATTTTGTTTCATTTAGAGAGATGATTACATCTCAACTTCTCTAGTTAAGGGGAAGTTCGTACGCGACTTTGTTTGTTTTGTCATCATCAAATAGGGGAAGATTGTTGGGATTCTAGATTTGATGAGACAAAATAAATATAAGAATGAAACAAAAGGACTAAAATTGTAATTACAGAAATCTTCAAGCTGGTGGAGAATATGAAGATAAAGATAAAGATTTTGAAGATATCAGAAGATCTCCTTATAATGATAAAGATACAGAAGATATTAGAAGATATTCTTAAATGTTTTAAATATATTGTTTGTTCTTATCTTCTGTTGTAAGCCTTGATATCTCTCTATATAAAGAGATTATCAGGCATATGGTTTAGATATCCATCCATAGAAAACTAGAGCTCTCCCAATGAGAGTCTAGATAGTTAGATAGCAAGTCGACTGATGAGAGTCGAATAGTACACCATAGTTAGTTGGTGTAGCCCCAAATTATAGTTGGGGTAATAGGGAAACGTTCAATAAAGAAAACCTTGTGATAACTTTGATTGTGTTCTTTATTATTTCGCTGCGTGTTATCAATCATTGTTATTGTTCATCCTAGATATATAAGATCTAATCAATCTTGAGCTTTAAACGATCTTATCAATTGGTATCAGAGCAGGTTGCTCTTGATATCTAGGATCTACAAGGTTTTTGAAGAAACCCTAAAACCCTAATTTTTTAAGAAATCGATTTGTGGTTAAAGTTTTATGGGGTTTTGGAGTTAAATTGATATAACAGTGTTTATGATCGTCCTCTCTACCTGTTATGGGTATGCAATACGATTGTAAATTGTTATTTATAATTAGTTAAGGTTTCAGATGAATGGTTTTCTTTTTGGAGAGATAACGGATATTCTTGTAGACGTTTTGGTTATTGGAGATCTATGACATGCGAAGGTCGGTGAGTAAAAGAGTTATATGGATGTCGGTTAGATATTAATGGCACATGTGGTTGACATTCTGTTCACACTCATTATAAATTTCACTCAGATCCAAGAAAAGGTCAAGATTCATTATTATAGTACGATGAGAATGATATTTACATCTATCATCATTGACTTTTGACGATTGGGTACAGTAAGGTTTTATTGAGATTTGAGATTTGATATAAGACATCATCACGTGAATATCATTGGCTGTTGTTTTGTATATCACGTGGATTATTGGTATTGAAAGAATACACGTATGGGACTTATGCGTAGGATTTGACAATGAAATGTGCAATTGTGCATTAGTTGTACATCACATGTTGGTACTGTTTCGAGGTTTGACCAAGTCGTGGTTGATATATTATATTCTTCTTATATGGTTATAAATTATAATCGTGAAAAGAATTATGGGAAACTGGTGATGAGAATGCACGTGCTGCCAAGTGATGAATGTACTGTCAAAGTATTTTTAATATTGTTTGAAGATTTTTGTGTTGATTGCCTCGTCCGAGAAAGAGTTTGTACCGTTAGTACTATCCAACATAGCTAGTTTATACCGCTAGCTTTATCAGATATCGGGTGACTCAC
>BQNB010053967.1:1538-28134 GCA_026074375.1 Tanacetum coccineum | reverse complement strand
TATCACAAGTCTTCTAATTTATAAATTAACATCAATGGTATATAATTTAAGTCCTCTACATTGTGTCCATCATAATAGGTCCATATCATCGAAGAAAATTGTCCAACATATTTATTTACTTATCTAAACTTTATAAATAAATAAATAATCAATACTTAACAAATAATTATATAAACTATCCATTACTTGTAAATCCTTGTTTTAACATATTAACATATTTAAAACATCATCTTAACCATACATAAAATAAATTTGTGTATGTATACATATGATTTTATCTTATAAACTTTAATAAGAAAACTTAGGAGATGATTTAACTATACACAATTATATAATACATGAAATGAAAGTATTGAAAAAATTAGGGTCTTAGGTAAACCTTAGATGAATATAGGATGAATAATGAACAAGATCAAACCCAACCAAGAAACCTTAATTAGAAAATTAGGTTTAGAAAACCCTAATTTTCTTGAAAACCGTAATTTGAAAACTTCCTTGTATAAACCCTTGTATAACCCAAACCAAGCTTCCAAGACACCTTGTATATGATTAATAATAACCCTTGAATACTTGTACTAGCTTATAAATCAAAAATTATGATTGTATATGTGAGTGAGAGTGATGCCGTGGGCTAGGATGCTCAAAGAGAGAAAATGTGTATTGTTTTTGCTTGAATATGTAAAGTGTGTGTTTGTTATCACTTTATGGGTTCTATATATAGCCTAAGCATGCAAGAATACTATCTAAGTAAAGCAATCAAATGGTTTTGGGTTGTCTCATGTTAGTGTCCGGTTTAAGGTTCAAAAGGAGGGGACAAAATAGTTGTTTAATGATTAAGTACAATGTTAGGGTTAGGGAACATGTTTGTGTCTTGTAAGGGATGATGTGACTATACTTCCATGCTTGAATTTGGTCTCCTCTTTTGCTTGTGGTTCTTGCCGTGAGTTATAGAACAAGGGGGACAAAAAAGATGGTTAAAAGTGGTGGTTTGATCCATTGGATAACAAGTAATGTTGTTTATTAGTGTTAGTGGAGGTGTAGGGATTTAATTCCAAGTAGTATGTGTTGTATATGCATATAATTTGGTTAGGGGCTGATTTGGATAGTAGTTTATGAAGTTTTTAGGTATTATGGGTATTAGTGGGTATTTGTTGAAGTGTAGGTGGGTTTATGGTTTGCCATGCATGCAAAAGTGTAGTTTTATTGCCTTACGTAAACGTTTTACGTAACCAATAAAAATAAAATGTGTAAAGTTATAAATTATCATCCTAATAACTTTATGACACTTACTTGACATAAACATTTAGTTGTTTGATGCCGTTTAGTTGATTGCTCATTTTTTGTTTACGCGAATCTTAGCTTTACAGTAGTAAAATTAAGACAGCGAACGCGCAAAAGCCTAAAAATAAATAATTGAATAATTGAAGTCGTAAATGACCTAAAAATATGAAATGTTACATTTGGGCAATTTTTTTCTGTGATTATATTATAATTAAAAGATATTAAAAATGATGTTTAATGACCCTAAGGCCATAGGTTACACGTATCAATCGGGGTTTTAATTCTTGTCAATTAATTTCTTCGATTTCGTTGGCTAACAATTTATTTGTTGTCATTTATTTTGTTTTCATGGAAAATACATGCATGTTTGGCCATGGACTTAGCCAACACCTTTTTTATACATGATATTAAAGTATTATTGTGTTTCGTATGCAAAGCCGATGAAAACCTAAACCATTCGTGAATTGATTCACATGTATTTGCATTTATTTTTAGTTTTGGGTTTGCCATTGTTTCGGCTTTATTTGTATGTTTTTAATATTGAATTTTTCCATTGTTTGGTCACTGTACATTAGTTAGATGATAGGTAAGTGTACTTAGTTGTCAAATTATTATAGCTGTTGCTTGGAATTGGAATGACAATAGAGTTAGAGCATAGTTCAAATCTCGGACATGCTGGATTAGTGACCTGTACTAAAAATTCGTTTTTTCGGAAAGTTCTGTATGGAGTTAGAGAATGAAATGTTTTTTTTTGGTTCAAAACTTATGGTGCTACCACTTCTTCAATGGTGCTAGATTGGGAAGATTCTCTTTATGGAGTTTCAGTGAAATTTCTGGAGATTCCGGAATTATGTAACTGTAGCGAGGACCGTTTTGGATGTTGATGGAATGGAAATGTGAGATACAGAATGAGAAAGATTTTTTTAGTTTGGTACATCAAAAAATAAGAATAGATAATTAAAATATGGTTCTTTGGAAAGCAAATCCATTCTTTAAAAAAGTGGAGAATGATGAGAATCACCAACTTAAGAATAAAAAAACTATCTAAAATAGGAGACATGAATTATGTGGTGTGGCTGTGTCTTTTTCATACTACGTTGTTGTTCTGTTAAAAATGTTTTAAATTTTTTTTGTACTTTTTAGAAAATATTAATTTTTTGTTATAGATATAAATTTTTTTTGTTACTTTGTCTACAATTTAACAAATAATTTTACTTTCGTATTTTGTTTTACCTATAGTTATTTTTTTGATACATTTAAAAATCTAAATAATTTTTTTCGTAGAACTAAAAAATTAGCATTTTGAAAAATAAAATTAAATTTAAAAAGTACGAAAAAATTTAAATCTTTTTATAAAATAAAGATTTTAAAAAGTTTGAATTTTTTTTTTAATTTTTTTTTAATTTTTTACGAAAAATATTTTTTAATATAAAAAGTACGAAAAAAGATTTAATTTTTTTAAATTTAAGATTTTAAAAAGTACAAATTTTTTAAAAACGTGATATTCCTCAAATTGATTCTGTAATGGGTACCAAATATATGAATCTATCCTCTTTCTTGGGACCTATTCTCTTTCTTTACGATTTCATTCTTTACTTCATTTCCATGCTTTGCGATTCAGTCATACCAAACGTCCCCTTAGGGTTTCATTTGCTCTTGATAGGTCTTGGAGCAAGTGGGTGCCCTCTTTGTGGTTGTCTTGGCTTGTCCTTAGTTGACTCCTTGATTCTCATGATGGCTCACGAGACCAAGCATAGGTGATGCATATTTTATTTTAAATATTTATTTACCAACTTTTAAATTTATAAACTCGTTATGCTTTACAAACGCACTAACGGGCAGAGAACCCGGTCCTGAGTAGTGTAGAGATGGTAAATCTGAGGTCGTCCCAAGAGCTAAATGTTAATTAGTTTTAATTTGACACTGTCACGTTTTGAAAGTAATTTTAAGATTGATTTGAGATTAACGAGAAAGTAAATATGCGAAAAGTAAAAGAGATAAAAGTTTTCAGGGAAAGAAGTGTGCTAACCTAGCCATTTCATTAGTACTGTTATAACTATGTTTTCGTGTGCAATGTTACACCATGGTTTCATTAGTAGTTTCTAAACTCGACAGACCTGAATAGATATCTTTAGTCTGCTATATAATTCATGCGACCCCGAATCTCCCGAAAGTCACGAAGGTAGGGCAACCAATTCATAGTAATTAATCCCAACTATCCCTAGAACCAGTCTAATAACCTATGCAGATTATTAACCTTCTATGAAAGAGTTCCTGTTCTTTTTAAATATATTAAGTGATAAAGGAGGTAACAGGGTTAGTTCCTACACTAGGGTTAGAATGATCATCCTTCCCTAGTACCCTGCTAATCCTATGTTCAAGTGGTAATCTAATAACATGATTAACATGATCTAAACCACCCGCAATACTACCAGAACCCAGGGTTACACGATAGTCATAAGGATATCCAACGAAACCATGATCTAATAGGAAACAAACATTATAACAATAGTAAATTCATAACTAAGCGAGCACTTGAAGTGCTTAGCCGCTCATAGTGACAACAAAGCAAGAATTAATAAAGATAATCATAGATGAAAAACTCATAATTCTTACAGAAGTTGTTTATGAACGATTAAATAAAAGTAAGTTTAAGTGTGATCTCCCTTGGACTTCTTGTGGAATTCTTCTAGTTGTGGAGGCCTTGATCACCCTTTAGATCTGTAGTGAAATGGTTGATACTGAATTTTCTGAATGAGGCCTCTATTTATAGATTTCGAATAGATTATGGCGTAACACTATCATAGGGGTTTCGCTGTAAAGTCTCGTAAGAATTCGTGTTTCTTGCCACTTACTTGTATTTTACCTGAAACAACAAAATAACAGTAGATGTATCGAATTCAAGTGTTTATAAGACAATTTCAAGTATTTTTAGGGGAAAATTGACACTAAAAAGTATCAAATATTTGATGTTTGATAATGCCTAAATTATACATGTTTTTGGCGGCGTTATTTGCATTTATTTTCTCATTTCTCGTAAACTTTTGATACTTAATCGACTATATTTGCTATTATAGGTTCATGATATGTGTCGTGGAAGAAAATGGAAGAAAACACGAAGAAATAACTAAAGTTCATGATCTCCTGACACCTGTTCACTGTTTTGGCCATAACTCGGTCATACGAACTCCGTTTTAGTTGATTCAAGCGGCCACATGAAGAGAATTAAATTTTCTACAACTTTGAAAAGGGCTAAGTACTGTAGTTTCAGAAAGTGTGGTGGTTTTACCCAAAGTGTGGCGCACTTTTCAGTCTGTGGAAAAATAAAGGCAATTAAATGCTAAGTGCATTAACTTACGAAGTGCGGAGCACAAATAAGTTTGTGCGACATACTTTGGCCCCTGAAAAGCTTATAAATACCCTCCTAGGCTCTCTCATTTCACACACTCTCATACACACAAACCCTAAGTTCGTTTACAACACTTAGAATAGGTGTTTTTGGTGATTTTGGCTTGGGAAACTAAGGATCCAAACACCCCTTCAAACCACCATCACCACCATCTTCTACCACCACTATCCACCATGGATTTCCAGCAACCAACTACTATTCTCACACATCATACATCCATTTCTAGAATCTAACACCCATATACTTGGAGAATCAACCATAATTCTTCAAGTGTTCATCATAAAACCCATTGCCAAACACTCTTTTTCCATCTACCATTGTTGTTGCCGCTAAATTCTAAGGATATTGGTGATATATTCCGGTTGGTTACAGAATTATAGGGAGTAGGCTTGATATTGGAATCATTGGTTGATGTTGGAATTAGTTATTTAGTTGAATAATTGGTTATTTGATATTTTGTTCTAATACATTTTCATTCACGAATCGTTGGTACATTCTTATTTATATTTATGATGAAATGTTATGAGTTTATCATTTATAATATGGTTGTTATAAATATGAACATGGAGTAGTTGTATTATGTTTGTTTGGGCGATATGTGATCTTGGATATGGAGCGTTTGGATATGTGCTTATTGAATTGTTAAAACATATTTTATACAGGAATATAGGCCGAAAGGGTTCTTTTATATATGTGTTTAATCATTCCATCTAATATATTGGTTATAATAACTTATAAAGGCTGAAAGGATTTGTTGTTATTAATCGATATAATCACTACTTATATTTAAAGGCCAAAAGGATTTAGAACTTGTGATAACTCTATTTTCTAAACTTATAAACACTATTCCAAACATATCTTTATCTATGTGATCATTGCTTAATCAAAAATACTTTAATCATTTGCTTGAATCATCCTTTTATTCGATATATGCAAGAGTTGGTTAATTTGATCCGTGATAATCTTATTAACCTTAGCAACTTAATTACAAACTGTGAAAACTTCAATTCCCGTGAAACGACCCGGACTTACCTAAAGCTATACTATACACGAACGGGTATACTTCTCGAGTGTTGTGTTTTTAGTAAAAATTGGTATTTCTAGTATTATAAATTTAAAGCTTGGAAAACACACATCAAGTTTTTGGCATCGCTGTCGGGGAATTGTTTAAGTTGTTATCAGTTTGCTGCTTATTTTTTGTGCTACTTTGTTTCTCATTATTTTCTTTACTGTTTGTAATACAAAATTTACAAACTTGCCGTACTGTTTTCTGGGAAACGGAACACAAAAATCGTTTTTTCTTCAGGAAGTACACCGCACATCCTATTTGTGCGTCATTTTTTCTGAAAACCCAGAAAGTACGCCGCACTTTACCCAAGTACGCCGCACTTTACCCAAGTACGCCGCACTTTCTGCAAATTTTCACAAACATAATCTTATTTCAAAAAGCAAAACCCCCAATCTGCTAGTCTTAGGTTCTATAATCATTTGGAATTGTATTTTATTTGATTATATGTAACACCCCTAAAAATGGGTCGTAGCGGAATATGTTTCCAGGAGCGTTACTTCATAATACCATTGCACAAGACATGATAGAACTACATCTAAACGTGTCGATTGAAAAGTAATCTTGTATTGTTTAGACTCCAATGCACATCAAGTATGTCAAGTAGCTTGTTCACCTAAGAAAAACGTGCTTAAAAAGTGTCAACATAAAGTTGGTGAGCTCATAGGTTTTTGTAAGTATAAATGTTGAACCAAAGTTGTGTAAAGTATGCATGACCATTTCAATCCTTGTATGTTCGCCAAAATGTATGTATGAATGTTGGAAATCAAAGAGTTGTAAAGTATGCATGACCATTTCAATACCAAATAGTCACAAACAGTTAAGTATAGTTGGACCACCATTGTTCAAGTATGTATTGCCACTTTATTTAAGGCAACGTAAATATTCATGTGTGTATAAAACAATGATTACGATTACTCTAAGTTCATGAAACTGCTGCGTAGACTCATATATATGCCACTTTATTCAAGGCACCGTAAGTGTTCATGTTCATGTAAATGTTGTGCTCCGACATGCTATAACGTTCGTTCTGTTCGTCTCTCAATTTTAGTGATAGCTAATCACTCCGAACGGGGCTATCACACCAAATATATCTATTTTCATAAACATTATGCGATCTTAACCTCCAACGTAATTACAGTCAATACGCTTAAGCTAATTCGTAACATTTAGTTAAAAGTAACAGTAATGTCTTGATTTTCAAAATAAAGTGGAACCAAGACACTGTAGTTCATCCCAAATAAGTAAATTAAGTATGTAGATAGTTTTTTGTTAAACTGAATTATAAATGCACATGTACTAAATTAACCCATCATGTGAAATGAGTTGGTAACAAGCATGTTCTACCCAAAAAGTTGTAAAGTTATGTAAAACAATCGTCAATCATGGAGCTATAAATCACTTGAGTGAAGTGAATCAGATAATGGCAAATCACTAATAGAAATGTGTCAGAATACGTCCGAAGATTGCAACTAATTAAAGTATAGGTTGTCCATGAGTACTAAGTACTTTGAATAACTAAGATCATATATAATTCTATATAGCTATATCACCATCTAATTGTGTTTATGAAATTTAATTATAAAGTAAAACGTTTTGTAAATATCTCTTTAGTAAAAACGGACGTAACTTTATTGTTTTAAGTCTACGTGTTTTTATGTTCTTTACGGTCACGCTTTCGTTATTAAGACAATGTATATTAATATTTACATTTTCATATTTTCAAACCCTGGTGGAACAATAATTTTTACGTTAGTTATTCACTTTTATAATTTATTTTTATAAATTTACTTAGCGTAAACCTCGTAAAAGTCATATCTTATTCGTTTTAACTTTGATTTTAGTGATTCTTTCGAGCACGTCTTCATAATTAAAAGTTTTATCTAAATAATGTATTTGTATCTGAGATGAATAGTGATTTTTACTATTCATAGTTTATAAAATTATTTTTATAAACTTTAATTATCGCAAACATGAGAAATCCGTAACTCCTTCGTAATTGATCGAAAAATTATGATTCATTATGTTTTTGGGTGAATTCCTATAAAATTAAGTAATTCTACCTAACCAATCATTTATATCAGAGGTGAATTGTAATAAGTTTTTATAAAATTTCTTTTATAAAAGCGTTTATTATCGTATAACTTGTAAATGCCGTATCTCCTTTGTATAAATCAGTTTTTTCAAGTTTATTACCATACCTACGATCTTGTAACATGTATTATTTATAAAATATAAAATAAATAAACATTTATATTTCGTATTTGGATCGACCCTTGAAGATAAGATTTTAATAAAATGTGTTTAACTTGTTTTATAGGGTTTTAGTTAGTACACTTGTTACATGTCTCTACACACAATATCTCATATGTTCATTATGTTTAGATCCTTTAAGTCCTATACTTGTCTAAGTATTATCCATGTAACAAGATTCACAACACTTTTACTTTCTAAAACTTAATAAGTAACTTTTTAAATCATTAACGTATATATACTTTTTATAGGTAAACCAACACTTGAATAATACTTGTACTCCAATTATAACATGTCATCAACATCAACATAACTTCTTGACAAGTTCATAAAACATGAACAATGTAAATCTGCCATTTTATTGTTACTAAGTTCCCTAAATGGTGATTTACTACATAGAAGATATATACATATAAAATCATGAATTTAAAGAGTTTATGATTTTTAGATAAACTTAATATGAAGTATGATGATGAACAACAATATCTAAACCCTAGTTTAGATAGTAATCCTAAGCTTTCAAGACTTAGAAAACCCTAATTTCAAACTAGAAACCCTAGTTTTATTCCTTATGCAAAACCCTTGTAATCCCTTAACCAAGCCTCTAATACACCTTAGATATGCCTAACAATGAACCTTGTACACTTGAAATACCTTAAAAATCAAAAACTATGAATGTATTTGAGTGTGTGGTTTGATTCGAGGGTTTTGAGGAGAATGGGGAGTAGAGTATGTGAGTTTTTGTTAAAGTAAAATGAGAGTGATAAAAGTGTTACTTATGAATAGATCCATATATAGCAAAAATATCTAGAAAACATTGCAAAAACCATGGGTATTTGCTTTGAATGACTAGATTGTAGATGGTTAGTGAATGTGTAAGGAAGTTGATGAAAGGTGTAAGAAAGTTGCTAGGAGGTTGCTTGTTTGAGTTTATAACACATGTGTGCTTTCTAGATGGAAATTAGATATTATATTTGTGTTTTCCTAGCCTATGGATCTGGCCATATATGTATATGTATAAGGAATTGTGTAATTTTTAAGTATTGGGTATAATTGTGGGTATTTGGTTGAGTATAAATAGGTATTGGTGCTTCCGGGTATGCTAAATGTATTTTATTGCGAAACATAAACGTTTTATATAGCCAATAAAAATAAAATATAAAAAGTTGATAATTATCCTCCAAATAATTATATAACACTTTCTGGACGTAAACTTTTAATTGTTTGATGTCCGTTTACGTTGAATTTTCGATTTTTAGTTTACAGCGATTTAGCACTAAGTGAATTTAAAGTGAACGCGTAAAAATTTAAAATAAATAATTGGATGTTCATTGATGTAAAAGGGTGTGAAAATTTGAGTTGTTACATTATATGCCTTGCGTATTTGTAATTATCTAGTTTATCATAATATTAAAAAAACATAAAATTTCCAGAAAAGCCGGCGCACTTTTCCTAAAGTACGTCGTACCTATAAAAAAAATCTTTTATTTATTTAACCTTATTTGCTATATATAACTGACTTAAAATATATCTATATATATATATTAATCTATAAGAATAAAAATATATAAAATATATGAAAATAATTTATTTATTTTGAATATTATCCTATTAGCCTTAATTATATTTATATATATATATATATATATATATATATATATATATAAATGTCTTTTTGTAAAATGCTATACGTTATGTATATATCCCCTATCTTTAGAAAAAACTAGTAAGGATCTTATATTTTTTTTTTTTTTTGTAATACTAAAATAAATAAAAAATTTAATAAAAACGTCTTGTAAATTTAAAATTATCCAAAAAGAATCCATTTAGATCAAATCACACAAATATTCCACCGAACATCCTATCGTTAATGAATTTGTCATCATAAATATACCTAAAGAGGATGTCTGAAACCACCAACCAATTTACACTCATGAAATAATAATCCTCGATCCCCGGGGATGGTCAACTTAAAGTGGGAAATGCTAGAATTGTAGCACCGACTCCTAATTCTGCTTATTTTTTCACCCAATGTTATATGACAAATTGTTATCACAGGTACCACTTGAAAAATGATTGAGAAATATGATTTGATGGTTATCTGCGGGCCGACAACCGCACTAATTTTGTGACACATTGTGAATTCTCGCAATCATGCACATGTTCAGGTTACAGTGAAACTTAAAGCGAAGCCGTAAAGCTTTGATATTTCTTTTTCCTATGCGAATATAGCTAAATAACCGTTTAGAGAACTTTAATGAAGACGTCTTATACATAGTAGGGAAAAATGAGAAAAGCTATTTATAAACAAATCTTATCCACCTTCTGTTGTTAACGTTCTTGTATGTGAATCGGAGTTTCTCTCATGTCTGTATGTGAAAGTCTTACGTACGCATGGTTACGACTCAAGAGCATGCTTTGAAAATGTGCAAGGGCTTACGTCTGACCATAAGGAGATAATTATTTATATATATCGATCACGGTCATAGACGAACTCATAAGGAATCCTTGAGTAAATGCCAAGGACGAATCTTCCTTTACAAATTTCAAAATCAGTCTTTCAATTTCTCGCGAGAATAAAGTCCTTTCATCTACTGTGTGTTGGCCCATTTTAATCTAAAAACGAACATATGAAAATCCCGATAGAAGTAATAGCAATAATGATAATTCTCAATTAATGAAAAAAATTAAAAGCTCTAACTATAAAAATGGATTCTAAAATTATAAGCTTAAATGAAGAATTGCAAGATATACGTAACAAATACAATGAGCTTAGAGAGGGAAACGCTTCTAAAAACCACCTGAACGATGACACGCCGATGTGTGAACGTCATGAAGCAAATTACATCCAATCTGAAGGTAATAAAACCAAAATTCTCAGGATTCGTATTCTCACCAATCCCATCATGATCGTAATGATTCTAAGAAATCGCTAACAGAATTAAACAATGATGTGACAAATGACGTCGAAGATTTCAAAAGATGTATCCATAGCATGAGAACTGTTCATTGGAAACTTTTTGCCAAAGACGATGGTAAAACCACTGGTGTTTTACCTAAGAAAAAGTCTAAACCCGTCAACCAAGAACCTCAGCCTCAAACATATTTCGAAAAATTAGTGACTAAATTCTTGGATGATCAAAGAGTTTCAAATATGTTTTTCAAGAACAATGTTAACGATATGATTATAAAAATAAAATAAAACGAAAAGAATTTTCAAACTATATTTAAAAACATGGAAAGAAAAATAGATGAGTGGTCGAAGTCTCAAAACGTCTCTTCAAAACAAAAACAAACCGATAGGACTAACCCTCCACCTCCTCCTCAAGCTCACACCGAGCAAGTGAATCATGTATTCACCAGGAGTGAAAAATCCGATGATTCTCCAAAAATTCATAAAGATCCACCACCTCCTATCATCGTTAGCAATAGAAGCGAAAAAGATCGACCTATTAAGACAACAAAAAAGGACTATCACATTGTCAAAACAAAAGACTATCAATTACGTGAGTATATACCAAAGACCCCATACCCTCAACGTTTAAATGTGGATCATTCCCACTTGAACCGTGTTGTCAAGGTATCTTAAATCAAGTTGAGCATAACAAAAAGAATAGTAGTAGTAGTAATAGCAAATAATAATAAACCTATATAAAAAACTAATATATATATATATATATATATATATAGCAAAAAATTTGCAGTTTGATAAGTTTGATGGGCATGGGCCCGTGTATTTCTTACTTGATTTTTGCATCCAAAAAGAATGTTTCAAACTTTGTGGGTGTGTTCGCTGGAAACTCTCACGGGACTATAACTCATCCACTCGGGACACCGAGGGGTTTAAAGGCTTGTTGCATGCGCTAAATGCAACCGTGGTGCCTACGAAAGTGCGCTTTAGTATTTTATGATTTTCGTAGTTGTGTCTATTTTGCAGATTAAATAAAACAGGTGGAGCTTGGAGTGGTGGTTGGCATTTTTACACTTGGAGACTTATATAATTGGAGTATTATATAGCATGTGGTAGAATACACATGCTTGGCGTTCCGTTTTGCGCCATATCCTTCATAATTCAACAGAGAAATTAAGAACCCCAAGAAGTACCGTTTTCCATTAATTCTCTCTATTTTCTATATTTATCAGTTCCCACATTGAGGGCAATGTTTAACTTAAGTGTGGAAGGGTAGCAAATAGGAAAAATTAATCATGTCCCTCCATGTTTGCCCTGCTGAAATTTTCAAACTTTCAACTGATATTTTCTGGAAGATTTAAAAAATTTTAAAATTTATATATTGCTTTTCCAAAAACTTAAAAAATGCATACGCTTAGTAAGTCAAATTCAACCAGATTGACATTTTAACTAGCACAAAATCAACCCACTTAAATTGTTAGGATTTAGAACTTAAGGAATTTGAGTATCCACCTTTGATACCTAAGATAATTTTTGCCTTTAGCTTGTTCGAGTTAGGGTTGAATGCAGTCATATGTGTTTATTCCGTCATTACGGATGTGTACGTATGGTCTTTGTCGCCTTTTCTGGAACATTGGTATTGGTATAAAGTTATATGAGTGGGTCGGTAATTTAGTAGCTCCAGAACTTATGCTTAATCATCATTTACTAAACCGCAGTTAGGTTAATTTATAGATAAAGTCGTATGATAAGAGGTGAAATAAATCCCTATGCAATCATGTATCTGCAGCACTTGCTTTTAGTGTTGAGATTTCCAAAGTATCCCAAGAGCAAGAAAAATATGCTCGATGAAAAAGAAGTTTTGTGCCAGCCTTAGTTATCACAGTATCTGGAATGAAAAAAATTATAAAAAAATCAAAAAAAAGAAAAGATAATAAAGTTCAAAGTATAAGGCAAAGTTCTGGCACATGGAATCAAGTATCTGCTATTCACCCTCATCATTATCACGTTTTGCCTCTTTGAGATTTATGTCTAGGTGCTCACGCCGCAACGGGCATGTTTATGTGTCTAGTACAAGCATATGGTAGCGACCTAGATTATGTCTGTGCAATTGAGTGACTTCACAAATATAAAACCCTATCTGAGTGACTCTTGTGAATTTAAAAACAAATACTTTCCCTGTATAAGGTGCTTTGTTATATGTCTATGCCTGAAAAGTTACAAAACTAGTAAACACTTGTTAATGCTAAAATGATTTTTTCTCCACGTAACGATAAATGATCTTGTTTTCTCTCTTTAATTATTTGAGGGCAAGGAATAGCTAAGTGTGGAGGGATTTGATAACGCCTAAATAATACATGTTTTCGGCGGCGTTATTTGCATTTATTTTATCATTTCTCATGAACTTTTGATACTTAATCGACTATATTTGCTATTATAGGTTCATGATATGTGTCGTGTAAGAAAACGGAAGAAAATATGAAGAGTTGAAGCTTAAACGAAGAAATAACTAAAGTTCATGATCTCCCGACACATGTTCATTGATTTGGCCATAACTCGGTCATACGAACTCCGTTTTAATTGATTCAAGTAGCCACGCGAATAGAATTCAATTTTCTACAACCTTGAAAAAGTCCAAGTGCTGAAGTTGCAGAAAGTGCAACGGTTTTACCCAAATTGCGGCGTACTTTTCAGTTTTAGAAAAATTAAAGGGAATTAAATACTAAGAGCATTAACTCACGAAGTGCGGCGCACAAATACGTTTGTACTATGTACTTTGGCCCCCGAAAAGCCTATAAATACCCTCCTAGGATCTCTCATTTCACACACTCTCATACACAGAAACTCCAAGTTCATTTACAACACTTAGAATAGGTATTTTTGGTGATTTTGGCTTGACAAACCAAGGATCCAAACACCTCTTCAAACCACCATCACCACCATGGTCTACCACCACTATCGACCATTAATTTCCAGCAACCAACCACTATTCTCACACCTCATACATCCGTTTCCAAAATCTAACACCCATATACTTGGAGAATCAACCATAATTCTTCAAGTGTTCATCATAAAACCCATTGCCAAACACTCCTTTTCCTTCTACCATTGTTGTTGCCACTGAATTCTAAGGATATTGGTGATATATTCCAGTTGGTTACAGAATTATAGGGAGTAGACTTGATATTGGAATCATTGGTTGATGTTGGAATTAGTTACTTAGTCGAATAATTGGTTATTCGATCTTTTGTTCTAATACACTTTCGTTCATGAATCGTTGGTACATTCTTATTTATATTTATGATGAAATATTATAAGTTTATCATTTATAATATGGTTGTTATAAATATGAACATGAGTAGTTGTATTATGTTTGTTTAGGCGATATGTGATCTTGGATATAGAGCGTTTAGATATATGTTTATTGAATTGGTAAAACATATTTTATACAAGAATATAGGCTAAAAGGGTTCTTTTATATATGTGTTTAATCATTCCATCAAATATATTGGCTATAATAACTAATAAAGGCCGAAAGGATTTATTGTTATTAATCGATATAATGACTAGTTATATTTAAAGGACGAAAGGATTTATAACCATTAATAAGTCGGTGAAGAAATCTAGAAAATCTCCATCGTGAGCAAACTCATTTTCCCCTGTGATCACTAAAACAAACTAAAAGCATAAAATCGCTCAATGATAAATATACAAGTTATATAAACCTAACTCACTTTTGTAGGAATCACGGTTGCATTTAGCATATGCAACAAGCCTTTTAAACCACTTGGTGGCCCTAGTGGACGAGTGAAGTCTCGTGAGGGTTTCCAGAGAAGATACCCACAAAGTTCATTTATACATACAAGGTTTAGAAATGTTTTAAAACTTTATTTTAAGGTTGTTCAGAAAGGGTTTATGGCGTAACTTCGTTGGTTACGCCATAATCATGTGGTATATATTTTTAAGATTTTTGTTTAGATGTTTACGGCGTAACCATAATAAGGTTTACATCGTAATTGAATCGGTTACGGCGTAACCATGTATGTTACGCCATAACTGCTGCTAGATCAGCAAAGCTACCACATGATTATGGGTCGATTCGGTCTTAAAAGTTGCTTCCTAACTGCTGGAACCTGTAAAACAAAGTATAACATGCAAACCAACTAATATGCAGATTATTTATAAAAGACGAGTTGTCTCCCGACAAGTACTTTTGTTTATTAACAAGTCTTTAAGTTAGACTCATGCCCATTCTGCGTTTTTGCAAAATATAATGTTTCATTTGTGTCATTCATATCTGTACCATAATACTTCTTTAACCTATGTCCATTAACCTTAAATGTTTCTCCATATTTTCCACATACCTCAACGGTCCCATATGGATATATTTTACTTACTGTGTAAGGTCCATACCACCTAGTTCTTAGTTTTCCCAAAAAGAGTTTTAATCTAGAATTAAAAACTAACATCTCCTATCCTTCCCGAAATTCCTTATCCATAATTTTTGCATCATGCCACCGTTTAGTCCGCTCTTTATATGCTCGTGAATGTTGGTAAACTTCTGTTCTCAATTCATCTAATTGATTTAATTGAAGGAACCTATGTTTTCCATTTGCCTCTAAATCTAGGTTTATTTTCTTGAGGTCCCAATATGCCTTATGTTCCATTCAAGCGGCAGGTGGCATGCTTTTCCGTAAAAAATCTTGAATGGAGTGCTCCTAATTGGTGCCATATTAGCTGTCCTAGATGCTCAAAGTGCATCATCAAGTTTATCAGCCCATTCTTTCCTATTCCCATTTATGGTCCTTTCTAATATACGTTTGATAGCTCGATTAGTGTTTTCAGTTTGACCACTTGTTTGAGGATGATATAGAGTTGGAAGTCTATGCGTAACTCCATATTTTTTTAATGTTTTCTCAAGGAGGGAATTATAAAAATGCTTCCTGCGATCACTTATTAGAGCTTTTGGGACCCCAAATATAGAAAACAATTTCCTAAGGAATTTGAATACAACTCGAGCGTCATTGTTAGGCAGGGCTTCAACCTCAACCCATTTTGAAATGTAATCGATGGCTACGAGGATGTATTTGTTATTTCGTGATGAAGGGAAGGGCCCCATGTTATCGATTCCCTAAATTTCAAAGACCTCACTAACGAAAATATTGGTCAGTGGCATTTGGTTTCTGGCTGAAATATTCCCTGCCCTTTGACAGGCATCACATTCTTGAACATACATGGCGGAGTCCTTAAAAATGGTTGGCCAACATAATCCTAATTTGAAGACCTTCCTTATAGTAATATCGACCCTATAATGTCCTCTAGTTGGTCCCGTATGGCAATGTTCGAGGATCTCAAGTAATTTCTTACCAAAAATGCATCGCCTTATAAGATATCCAACCTTAGCTTTGTCTAACTCTATCGCAGCCTTGGATATCTTATGTCCTAAGACTATTCCTTCTTTAACCATAAAATGGCATTTCTCCTAGTTAAAAACTAGGCTAGTTTCTTCGCACCTAGCTAGCATCTTGGACAAATTGTTGAGACAAGAATCGAAGGAATTTCCAAAAACAGAGAAGTCGTCCATGAAAACTTCCATGAAGTCCTTAAACATGTCATGGAAGATTGTTGTCATACACCGCTAAAATGTGGCCGGAACATTGCATAATCCGAAGGGCATTCTCCTGTAAGCTAATGTTCCATAAGGACTAGTGAAGGTAGTTTTTTCCCGGTCTTCAGGTGCTAAAGGAATTTGGAAGTATCCTAAAAACCCATCCAGGAAGCAATAATATTCATTTCCAAATAATTATTCCAACATTTGATCAATGAAGGGTAGAGGAAAATGGTCCTTCCTTATAGCATCATTGAGTTTTTTGTAGTCAATGCATACCCTCCACCCAGTGACGGTGCGGGTTGGAACAAGTTCGTTGTCTTTGTTAGTAACAACTAAGATTCCTCCTTTTTTAGGAACCACATGTATGGGGCTTACCCATGGACTGTCAGAAATGGCATAGATTAAACCGGCATTCAGAAGCTTTACGATTTCAGCTTTCACTACGTCTTGAACTTTAGGATTTAGTCTGCGTTGGGGTTGAACTACATGTTTAGAACTATCTTCCATTAAAATTTTATGAGTGCAAAAAGATGGGCTAATACCTTCAATATCAGCAACCTTCCATGCCAAAGCACTCTTATGTTTTGTAAGAACCTCAAGAAGTAATTCCTTTTCTTGGGAAGATAATAATTAAGAAATAATAACGGGGAATTCTTGATTATTGTCAAGGAAAGCATATTCTAAATGGGAAGGTAAGTCTTTAAGTTTAGTGGTAGGTTTCTCTCCCCCAAACATGTTTGTCGCAAACAGAGTAGGTTTTGTATAATCATCAGATTCAGGTTCTCCATCTCCTGAAATCTGATTAATCAAGTCATGTTCTCCTTCATTGTCATCCCATAGACTATTAATTTTAGTAGGTAAGGGATGATTAATGGGTTCGAATAAAATTGAGTCAAAGGCATCTGAAGGAAGAATTTATTGTATATGGTCAAGAATGGAGAGGTTGATTATGTCAACAGAGTAACATGTGTCATCATCTGAAGGTGGAAATCTCATGGATTTTTCACGATCGAAGGCGGTAGTTTCGTTTTCAACTTTGAAAGAAATTTTTTTGTTAAAGACATCTATCATAGCATGAGAAGTGGCTAAGAATGGTCTTCCCAAAATGATAGGAATTTTGTGGTCTTTTTTCATATCAAGAACTACGAAGTCGACTAGGAAGACAAACCTGTCGATTTTAACAATGATATTTTCAGTGATCCCTTTTGGAATTTGAGTGGACTTATTGGCCAATTCGATACACATATGCGTAGGTTTTAATTCATCGAGGTTTATGAAGAATATTAGTAATCTTTAACAACAAGAATTAGAGAGAGAAAGTGGGAATGAATGAAGTATTTATAGTGAGAGAAATTAAAAGAAAAGAAATGCATTAACTATGTGAAAAATACAACCAACCAACTACCTCTCCAAGGCATGGAGAGGTGTTTATATACTAACAATAGATCATGGGCTTGGGCCTTCATGGGTTTATCCATGGGCTTTTAGCTAACTAACTATGTAAGTTTCCAAAAATTACTTAACAAGCTAACGACTGGTATCTATGGAAGTGACTGACACTTTTTTGTTCCTAACAATCTCCCCCTAAGGGAGGTCACTCCATTTTACAAAATTTAAATCTAGCATACTATGCTTCATCTTTAGTCTTGAGCTCGTTTAACTTCAATCATTAACTTATGATTTGATGTAGTGATCATTGACTTTAGGTTTGAGCTTGTTTGTTCCTTTATCTGAATGTGAAAATTGTGGATCGTTTATCACCTTGAGATCATCAAACCAAGCATAATCTCGTTTACGCCATCATCTTTGTAAAAACTTTTGCCACTTGTGAACTTGTGACTTCTGGATCGACATGCTCATACCTTTCTATATTTTGTTGGCTTGAAAAGCTTTAATGTGCATTCTTTCTTAAACTCTTTAACTTTAACACTTATCACTCACTTCGAAGAGAAGACCGTCGGTATCAGTGACAAAAAACTTCTTTTGAAATTCTTTAACTTTAAATACTATCATCACTTCAAGAAAGACTACGGTAATCAGAGTAGCGGAATCCTTGATTCCTGTACATGAGCTTTCATGATGTCTTTATGTTTGTCGGTCGGGAATGAGCAAGTGGCTATTGAATCTGGAAATCGTCGGAATTCCACTACACCAATTCGTCGGGAGTACCTTCAGGTTTGGTTAGTGATAATCAACATATATGACGAGAGTGTCTTTGTACATCGCCGAATACGGTGCAATAAACACAGTTCTCCGTTGAACAGTATAAATATTGCCTGTGTTCAGTAGAATTCAGATAAATTTTCCTTGACAGGTTTTCACAGCTGCACTAAAGATAAATACAAGCCGTTCATATTTACCGAGCAACTCAAAGCAGACAAACACGATATGAGTGAAACCCGCAAGACTAGGTCTCACTGATTGAATAGAAAAATCGTTTGAAAATTAATCGACGTGTCACTTGCAAAAGTGGTTTTGTAGACACATCGAGAGTGTTAAAATCATATCACAAGTTCAACATAATCGTTAATTCCATAACCTAGAACAAGTTTAATTCTTATAGAATCGAACATTGTTTTCTTTCAGTTGTCACAAGTTTGATTTCATATGAATCAATACAAAGTCTCCTACCATGAGCTTGTTTGAGATGTTTGGCTCAGAGCAGGATTTCCATCTTCACGTATAAATTATATCACTCGATGTTCAGGAAAAATCTACAAGGAATAATTGAGTAGGAGCTCTTAATGTTACTATCACGAATTCCACATTGTGTGACAAGCAAGCATAATTTGACGCGTGCCTAATGAGATTTATGGATGATCTCATTTTTGGCTCTAGACTTAATAGTGCTCTTTGTTTTTAGTGATGCGAAGGCGGAAGCACCAGACTGCCACCCTTTTTTAATACCCAACTAACGCAGATTGATAAAGTTGATAGAAATGGCATGAAATCTCTGTTAGAAATGAAACAAAGAGTCTGTTGAAGAATTGAGTGGCTAGGGAGGGTTGTGCTTAGCGCACTAGGTCCAGACAGTCTTCAATGTCAGACAATACCTAGTGTTATTCCAGACAGTTTTATGTTTTGACTCGGTTTTCTACCTTAAGTGGATGGAGGACTTCTTTCTTTTCACCCTTTAATCCTAAAATTCTTTTTTATTTTCTCAACCCCTTTCAGCGCATATTGAACTTTCATAACAGTACCTTTTGGGTCTGTTCCATTAATAGCCTATCTCAGTCTGTACTATTCCCGATTCTCACATTTTCTTCTCCTTTATGAACATCCAAAGGACTTCCTACACAATCTAGTGATATCCCTGTAGATCCCTCTGTTTATGGCTGGATCATGGGATTTATACCTATAAACCTAACCGACATTATAACTTCATAAATTTAATGTACATGGTCGGTTCTTTCGTATTCCATAACAATTGAAGCCAAAATCATTGAAAAAGTTTCAATCAAAGTGTATAATATAAATATCAAAAGAGTTTACACTTTTTGAGATTTTTTCATTCATCACAAAAGGCCCCCCCTGTAACAAGGTGCACCGTAATCGTATACAACTAAGTGTAGAGATGCATTGAGTCCATATTATATGATTCACATTCCAATACAAATTAGATTTCAGTTTAAATCACAAATTGGATATCAATTGATTTATACTTTCTGGACAAAATGTTACTTATTAACTAAAATGAACAATTTAAATGCTCCCCCTTCATATATTTGAGTTATAATACACATTGCTTGAGACAATGATTTAATTTTTTTAAATTGACTAAGAAATCTTTAAAATTATTAATACTCGGAGCACTCCTTAATATCACCATAAAAATGTCTACACCAACTTTAAACATTAATTTCACAAGTTATTAATTACTTAAACAAGTATTGACCTGTTATTAATGAGGACATCATATGAATAAATAATCATATGTCCCTTTGTAGCTGCCGAAAGTCTCCTACATACATCTCCTAACGAAACAACTTTTCTAAGCTCCTCATTAACCTTCTTTTCTTCAAGTAGTTGTCAATCTGATCTTTCTCTGTCCAAGCACTCTTCGGCATTGCTTCAAACTTTTTTTCAAGTTAACGGGGTCCTTTGCTTCAAAGTTTTGATATGAAACAGATTCAGATACATATATAACTTGAGCTTTGTGGTTGTGAATGTTCTGTGTTGATGTTG
This sequence comes from Tanacetum coccineum, assembly GCA_026074375.1. NCBI lineage: Eukaryota > Viridiplantae > Streptophyta > Magnoliopsida > Asterales > Asteraceae > Tanacetum > Tanacetum coccineum. The sequence continues at coordinate 7,418 of BQNB010053967.1, read as the reverse complement.
TTTAGTTTCCCCCTAAACCACATCCTTTCTTGAGTCGATTCCAAAACTATCTTGGAAGAACGCATCAAGCAGTCTTGATGTATAAATGCCCAGATATCCAAAGTCCACACTTAACCCTTTCAGAAAATTGATACCGCTACACCAATAGTCAATAAGTCCCCCCAGATGAGTGCATTTCTCTCTTCAGGATATTTAATGATAATAAATTGAAACACCAAGTCAACTAAGTCCCAGATGTAGACAGACAATTAAATCCATATGTGTACCTCTTTTATCAAATATTTCTACTCATTTTAAGAATAAGCTTAGAGATTGACCGGTCGAGTAAAATATTAATTGAATCAGACAGAGCTCTTCTTACGTTTTAAATAATTATACTTCCTACACTTCTCCCCAGGGACTCAAATGATGCATACTGAATAATGACGAGATGACTCTTCCACCAGGTTATTGAAATAGTGCACCCGAAAGAAACAAAGAAATGCCTAAAATTTAAAGAAGGTGACTTCAAAAGAAGACCATGTACTCTATCAAGTATACATCTACTCCTTCCTCCTTGCTGGTTTTGACACCTCAGAATCAGCAAAAACTTGTACGCACACATACTTGAGATCGTGTTTGAGGTATAACTAAGCTTAGATCTATCCCGTGAGAATCAACTTCAAGGCTATTAAAGCTAGTTGATTATTTCCAAACAATCCTAAGTCTTTTACAACTATGAGTTGTTGGCAATATTGATCGAATGTCGTTTAAAGTCTATACTCACTAGGTCTCATATTTCAAATAAGTCCCTAAAGTTTAAAAAAATGACATCTAAAGCTTGTGTAGTTAAAATCCATTAACTCCCCTTAAATTGTGATCCGTCATTATTAAAAACTTTATCCATTTATTTCGTGACTTAATTTGAAAGACCGTTTTAAAAGATTACTTGATGAAAATTGCTCCCCCTCAAATAATGACCCGTTTTCTATTTAAAGAGTTGTAGACATTGTTTGAGTGGTCGAATTGTCTTTGAATAATCTTTTTGTGATTACTGAAAAAACTGATTCATAGTGAAGATAACTTTTTACCAATAAAAATAAGATTTCTCTTATTTTGACACATAAGCGCACTGACACGTACACTCATGGTAATATAAAAAGCACGGGTTGTGTTGCAAAGTAAACACAAGCCTTTGCATGGTCATTAAGTAGATCATGCCCGAGAATAAATTCCTGTTAAGAGGTCAAGTTTTCTTTTTGAAATACTTTCTTTTAAGATGATGACCGGGTTGCTATCTGAAACAATAGCAAGCCATTTTTGGCATGTTTTGAAAACATTTGGAACTTATGCTCGAACTTCATTTACAGCCTCGTATCATTATTGAAAGACATTTCTAAGACCGTAAATGTTATCGATATTCAGAAGACATGCCATTATTACCTCTTTTTATATTTTTCTCATTTTTTAAAATTTTTTCTTTGGTTTTAAGTATTTTATATTTTTGTATTTTGTTTTTATAAAAGTTTTCTGAAAATAAAAAATCTTTTTGGTTTTTATGGTTTTGAGTATATATACATATGATGCACATGATATCAGAATAGGTACCACCACTATTCTTCAGCTTTATATGCCAACTGTTTCAGTGTCTCAGGGGTAAAACTTTGCATTCCCAGCTTGTTGATCAAAAATTCAATTCTTTCTCTGCATAAGGCTTTAGTAAAGATGCCCGCTAGCTAATACTCCGTGTTGACAAAGTAAAGCTCTACTACTCCATTCTCTACTTGCTCTTTGATGAAGTGGAATCTAATGTCTATATGCTTTGATCGAGAATGTTGAACATTGTTATAGCATAAGACAATAGCGCTTTTGTTATCATAGTACATTGGAGTTTTATTGAATCCAAGACCATAGTCGGTAAGCTGTGATCTCATCCAAAGGACTTGAGCACAACAGCCGGACAAGGCTATATATTCAGCTTTCATATTGGATATCGTGGCGCTTTTCTGCCTTTTTGATGACCAGCTAACAAGTCTGTCTCCCAATAATTGCATACTTCCAGATGTACTTCATCTAGTATCTTGGCAACCCGCGTAATCAGCGTCTGCATAAGCTGTTAGAGCAATAGAAGAATCATTTGGATACCAGAGTCCCCTATTAACGGTTCCTCGTAGGTATTTAAAGATTCTTTTTACAGCATGTAAGTGCTTTTTGGTAGGCTTGCCTGATACCGGGCACACATGCATACAACAAATGTTAGGTCTGGTCTACTAGCTGTAAGATACATGAGGGTGCCAACCATTCCACGATAGTGTGTAGGGTCAATGGCTTTCCCTTATGGATCTTCATCCAGTTTGGATTTCTCCACCTTGGGAGTATCCACGGGGTCGCTAGATTCTATACCATATTTTTTCAATGATTCTAGAGCATATTTAAATTGGTTTAAAAAGATGCCTCTGGGACTTTGTGAAATTTGTAGTCCTAGGAAAAATGATATTTTTGCCCATCATCAGCATCTTAAACTTTGAACACATTATTTTCAAAAACTGGTCACATAATTCAGGTGTAGTAGACGCAAAGATTATATCATCAACATAGATTTGTACCATGAGAATATCTTTGCCTTGTCTTCTGATGAACGATGTGGGATCCGCTGTTCCTTCAGAGAATTCCTGAGAGAGTAGAAACTTTGACAATAGATCGTACCACGCACAAGGAGCTTGTTTCAACCCATAGAGATCTTTCTTAAGCTTGTACACATGATTCGAATTGTCTTGATCCACAAACCTATCTGGTTGGCTGACATAAACTTCTTCGCACCGAATGCCATTTAAGAATGCCGTCTTAACATCCATTTATTAGACAATCATATTCATGTGAGCAGCATATGCGATGAAAATTCAAATAGCATCAAGTCTAGCCATTGGAGCAAAAGATTCCTCAAAATCAATTCCCTCTTCTTGACGGTAACCACGAGCAACCAAGCGAGCCTTGTTTTTTAAAATTCCTCCTATTTCATCAAGTTTTACCTTATAAATCCATTTTAAAGTAATGACCATCACTTTATCTGTACGAGGAACAAGTTCCCAGACTTTAAGACGTTCAAATTCATTCAGCTCCTCTTGAATTGCTTCAATCCAACATGATTAAGTTAATGCGTCTTTATAAGTCTTTGGTTCAACTGATGAGAGAAAGGCATCATAGTAACAAAATAGTGCTTGTTCATGAAGTTGGAGTCTTGTGGAAACAGGTCTTTCGAGTTCACCGATGATGTTGTCTAAAGAATGATCCTTGGTCCATTTGGCAACGTAATCTGAGTAAGGAGCAGCAGATTGCACGATAGTAGGAATAACATCTGAAGAAGAAGATGCTTCAGAATCATTTTCTGGAATGGGAATACCAAAGAACAGATCGTTATTCATGTGTGGAATGGTTGTTAGCAATTCTATACACGTAATAATAAAATATAAAATAATATGAAATTCCCAAACTACCCTTGAGGACAAAGGTAGCTAGAAAAATTCACACAATTATATATAATACTACGTATATTTACCGGTAAGTGATTACCGGGTCGTATTCCTCGAAGATTTATGAAATTGAGACCACGTTTGTTGTTTGGACAATGATTTGAATTGGTTCAGAGATGATTTGTTTTCTAAAATCCTAAAAGTAAGCAAATTAAAGGACTATTAAACCTAACTTTAATACGGGAAATTAAACTTTAACTAAAAACGCAAAACGGAAACCCTAAATGGAGATTAAAAATCCTAAATTTCCAAAATTAAACCTAAAATGAATTTTTCTCTTTTAATAGACTCTAATTGACTAAAAAGTAAGTATAAATAAAACTAGAACAAAAACGGAATTGAAATGAGCTTAAAAACACGAAAAATGTGAACGGAAACGAATCCCGTTCTTTAAAAATTGAAATTTTGCAATTTTAACCCTACGGAAGTAAAACTATTTTTCCTAGAAACTATATGATAAAAGAAAATTTTCTAAAAAAAGAATTATATTTTTTTGATTATTTTTCTATTTTTTATGATTTTTTTAAAGTTTTTAATAAAAATAAATGTTTAAAAATACTAAAATAATTATAAAAATTCTGAAAAAATTATGGAAAATAGTTTGAACTAAAAGGAACCTAGGAAAAATAAGCTTGGTTACACAGCTTATTGAATAAGCTGTGTAATAAGCCTAAACAGCTTATTAACCTAATAGGGTAAAACATATACAAATATTAAATGTTGTGAAGCTATAACGAAAAAGACCCCATGGCACGTTGGTTAGAGGTGTGTGGTGTTGTGTTGTTATAAAGGTTGAGGATGTTGAGGTCAGGGGTTCGAGCTTTGCTCGCCCCCGATTTCCATCTTCCCTTTTTTTTTGAAAACTTATAAAAACAAAGTTGTAAAACAGATGAAAACTAAAAACTTTTGTAAAAGAAATCTTTTTGAAAATCTAAAATAAGCTAGAAAACAGCTTATTAACTTGACAGAACACACTTAGAGTGTTTTTGGCTTTTTGCTTAAAACTTTAACAAACAATAAGCTAGAATAGGCTAAACTAAGAACAAAATAAGCTAAGGTTATCTATAACTAATCTAATAAGCAGGTATAAGCTAGAAACAAGTAAAAGAAATAAGCCACAAGCTGTAAAACTTAAAAAGCACTCAATAAAAACTTTAAACCAAACAGGCCCTGCAAGGACCTTTGAGCTTAATTTTCAATAAGCTCTTGGATCCTTATGCACTATTAAGCTACACTAGATTAAACTACAACTAAAAAGCTTTCTAAAACATCTTTCTGAAACTATTTTGAAATTCAATTGCTTAATGAAAAAGCTTGTTGAAAACAGCTTATACTAAGAACACTTAGTACTTTTAGTTTTTGAAATTGAAAAGACAAGAAGCTATTTTAAAAGCTAAAAACAGATAATCAAATGAGCTTAACTTTAAAAAGCAAATTGAAACAGATTAACTATGAAACCTAGTCTACTTGAATGCTGAAAATCAAAATTTAAGAGCAACTTTTACCTCCTTAAAATTTATGATGAAAAAGGCCTTTTGCTGTTTTTCTTACTGATGCAGTTGACACAAAGAGTGACCAAAAAATAAAACCTATAAGTGCAGTCCTAAAACGTGGTTTCCACAACCTTTAAAACACTAAACTAATTGCAAAATCGCCTAAGCTCAAAATTATGTTGACAGATTCTGCCTAGCACTTTTTAATCCTAAGGAAACTAAATTAAACCAATTTAAAACTCCACAATTCTACTCTTATAAACCTTAAATTAGATTCAAAATGGAATTCAAGGACCAAATTGCCACTAGCAGTACTAACTTGAGGTTAGTACTGCTATGCCAAACACTCCTTTAAAAACATTAAGATCTATTTAAGCTTATGAAATAGAGATTTAGAGCACTAGAATCAAATACCAGATGACCTACAACTTTTAACAACCTTATAAAACATTAGTCAACAGGGAAATAAGCCAGAATCAATAAGCTACTTACTATGCTAAATATTTTTGGTTTTTGACAGATTTATGAATCAAAACTAAGAAAACTAAGATCTAAGCTACTAAACTTGAAAACAGATGATCAAACATATTTAATAAGCAAAAATAGACAAAATTTAGCACAAATAAGCTAGATTATAAGCAGAATAAGCAACTATTAAGCTAGAAAATTAAGACAGAAAAGGAAAAAAGGAACTTACCAAAGCCTTAGCTAAACAAAGGCTTATTGATGCTCAAGGAGCTGTTCTACAAGCTACAGCTTATTGGTAGGGTCTCATAAGCTCTTCTAGGTTAAGCTTATCATCCAAAAAGCTCAATTCCATTCTAGCAAAGGTATTAAACTGATTTTAAAGTTTTAAGTAGATTAGATGCTTGATTTGA
>BQNB010053966.1:0-39756 GCA_026074375.1 Tanacetum coccineum | reverse complement strand
GTGCGATATCCTGATACTCAACATTCCAAACAAGATAAAAAATCTTCATATTCAACAGGAAAACAACACAAAATAAACAAGCTTTAAAGCACGGAATACACCATAAAAGCGAAACTATCATAGATAACCTGTAACATATATTATGTTCCACACACCAAAAAAAACCACATACAGAATCATACATACTTGACATAATAGACAACATTAAATAAGCGTCAACCATGTTCAAAAGATACATTAGCACCATTACAAAATACCATCAATATTAAAAGTAGGTACACCTCCTAATGTACTAACAACCTAAACAGTCCATTTACACAAACCCGTTTAAAAATACATATACTACTGCTTACATTAGCCACTAACAAAAGATTAAAGACCTGTACATTCTAACTTTAAACCATTAAACAGGAACCATTCACAAACAACAATTAAACGAGCTTGCTAACATTGAAGAACATAGGTTCATCTGAACTTATATTACCAGATACAAGTTCAAAAACCATCCTATCACCAACGTTAAGGACCAAAACTTCCTTCAGCCGATGCATTTCACCAACCAAATAAACATTAGTATTCTTCTTGGTTTTGGCCCTTTCATCTATATGGCTTTTGATAGACATATATAAACTTCTACCTCTGGCATTAACCCAAACATCACGATAACCACCACACATTCGATGACAATGAAAAGCAACCGGGATACTCTGATAAGAACATAAAATAACAATATTAGAACAGAAAAACATAAAAGCTTAAACCAAATTTACAAATATTAATACATGAAGACTCACGAGATCAAATGGAAATGAAAACAAATTAAACCTTTATGAATAATTATATCATTTTTCAAAAAAAGCAGATTAAAGAAACAAAATATAAAACCATATGAAACAAGAAAACACAGTTGCAAAGTTTCCTGATGGTGGTATATAAATACAAAAAAATAAACAAAAATAAATATTACCATATATCCTTTTGTGTCAATACACGAACTAAACATAGAAATAAAAGTCTTTTCAGAACCAGCAGAAGCATTTGAATTTTCACCTAATTCAACAAATACAAGTTAAAAAATATGGATCATTACAAAATTAGAAAAAGGTACAAAAAACAAGAAAAATAACAATCAAACCTGTGGCAGAATCAAGCCTCGTCTCAGTATCAGCAACAACACCGTTAATAACCTTACCAACAAATGAACACCCACTTTCATCAAATGATCGCTTTTGCTGCAAAAAACTTAGCAGTTTCGCATAGTCTCTCCCACTCAAAACCTGTGAAAGCGACACCAACTCGTGTTTTTTGTTTAGAATAAACAGAGAAACTCACTTCCAATTCCACTTCAACTCCATTAAAATCAATTGGCACATGCTTTCAATCATGGTTAACCTTTGAATTAAGCAGCATCTTATGTGGTATTGGCTACATATAAAATAAAAACAAAAGCCAAGATAAACATGAAAAATGAACACTTATAATCAATAATGAATAAATAGATAAACAAATAATGGTTAATGTACCTGATACATCCGTGGATCATGACAGCCAACAACAACACACTTCATCTCATGGTCTTTAGTAAACACATAATCAACTTCATTGCCATCCTTTGTATAGAAGTTAACTAAAAAAGTCTTTAAATCAATCTGCTCGAAATGAATTATCTTAGGATTAAGATCTTTAAAAGTTAAAATAACAGAAACCCATTCAGAGCCATTAAAACTCCAAGCAGAATCTTTATAGTCCCTATCCTTTTTAACCATGTAAACGTTCGCTCTGGCATCGACAAGCTCCACATAGTTTGTATAAGCCGTCAGAAGCTTAGGCCAAACTAAACTAGGCAACTCCTAAATTAAAAAAAAATATTAATAACAGTAACCCAAAAAAAACCACAAAAATTACTTACAAGTTCGGTGTCATATCCAACAAGTAGGAAACAGAGAAATTCGATATAACCATTGTTCTTGGTATCAACTAGACCAAAAAAAAGAAATAAAGATCAAAAAATACAACGTAAGATTCAAAAAGTAACAACTTAAAATATATTAGACCATACTTACCAAACCATTTCAATACATCCGACATGATTACTGCAAACACAAGAACAAGCCTTAAGCATCATTGGAAGATACGAATAATAATAAATGGATAAGGTTTAAGTATCTTACTTAAAAATTTAGATAAATATTGACTACATTACATATATGGGTGTGAATCATTTTAATGGTGTTATTAGGTGGACTAAATTAATAATTTTAAGAATACAAGAAAAACATATCATCACAACAGCATTAACAATCAAACATCAGCGGCAATACAATATACATGTAAATATGCGCAACTACAATACTACAAATTCATATCACAACTTACTCAAATAACATGAACACTAAACGCCTACATAAACATGCACATACAAATTAAAAAACCGTACCAGATGTGGAGCAACAACTTAAAATATATTGGACCATACTTACCAAACCATTTCAATACATCCGACATGATTACTGCAAACATAAGAACAAGCCTTAAGCATCACTAGAAGATACGAATAATAATAAATGGCTAAGGTTTAAGTATCTTACTTAAAAGTTTGGATAAATATTGATGACATTACATATATGGGTGTGAATCAGTTAAATGGTGTTATTAGGTGGACTAAATTAATAATTTTAAGAATACAAGAAAAAGATATCATCACAACAGCATTAGCAATCAAACATCAGCGGCAATACAGTATACATGTAAATATGCGCAACTACACTACTACAAATTCATATCACAACTTACTCAAATAACATGAACACTAAACGCCAACATAAACATGCACATACAAATTAAAAAACCATACCAGATGTGCAGCCAAAACTAGATGTAAAAGAACCTAAAAAACTATATTAAAATATGTTTTATGCGGGTTCTAAAAGTAGAACTCCAAGCCGCATCATTAACTATGATAGTAAAAACATAAGGGTTGTAAGACAAACATATCAACACAACAGAATTAGAAAACAACCATCAAGTACACATCTACAAATTCATATCACAACTTACTCTAATACAATGAGGTGATTAGATAAGTACCTATTTCTTTTGCAAACACTACCAATTTGTTACTTTATTGAATACGTTCATTTTACCATCTATTTGACTGTGTAAATAAAAAAACTAAAAAAACAGGAAAGAAATTCAATTTGGAGAGGAAGAAATCAAAGATCATGGGGTTGGGCAAAACTAACCATATCCAAGCCAAACAGAAAGAAATCAACTATTTTTAGGGAAAAAACATTAACCAAATAAAAATATCAACAAAAAAAGAAGTTCAAGACGTAACTTACATGATAACTTCTTCAGAGAAAACTGAATATACTCGCTGACTGGATGATCTGAAACAAAACAAAGAAAAAGAATGAAATAAGTAGTAAAAAAGATAATAAAATTAGGTAAAAAAGATAGAGTTTCAAATGATCTTGTCATGTGCGGTGATAATACCATACTGACCCAAAATGACAGACACAGAAAGGCACTAGACAACACCACTACTGATAAATTGTCAATCATTCATTCCACAAAATATGTTCTAATAAACAAAATTTACAAACATATATCCAATCTAAATAGATTACACCTAAATAGTTTTCAATAAAATATTACAGCATACATAAAACTAAATACATGATTGTTAACAACCAAATAATATGTTCTTAACAAAATACAAATTACCAAAACAATCAGTTTACAAACAAAAACCCAAAAAGAAAATAACTTAACTACGAAAAAGAACAAACTAACATGGATGAAAACAAACATTAATCTATCAACAAAAAATAAAATACTAAAATCCATTAAAACAAACAAAATAACATTAACAATAACATAAACTATAATATTAAACAAAGATAACACAACTAACTTCAATTACGCAACCTGCATTATCAAAAATTAGGGCTTTCATGAAAACCTGATTAGTTAGACATGCTACAAAAATAACATAACATTAAACAACACTAAATATGATACACACAAACAGATCGAAAAAAAAGAAAAAACAAAAAAGAAACAAAAAAAAACAAATTTACACAATTGCGAAAACCAAAAGATGGTAAAAATAAACTACAATATATACGATTAACACAAACAACGAGATTTTTCAAAGAAAAATACAAACCTCGGATTGATTTTGGGAGACAGAAAAAAGGGAGCAGATCCAGTTGAAATGAAATAACTATGACCAAAAGTTACAAACACCACCAACCAAAGTGTCGTTTTATTGCTAGGATTAATCCGGGCCATTTCATTCGGCCCAGTAATTCTCTTTTTAAACCACAACTGGCCCAATAATAAATACACTCAAATACACAACCACAGCCCGAAAAAACAACCGTAGCCTAAAATTTTTCAAAATATACAAAACGTACCATCAACATTTAAATATATGCAATTGAAAAAACGTATCATTTACAGTTAGGTTAACAGATTTGTATACTTAATCTTTTCAATAGAGGATTGGTCGATTACTTTCACTAGGCCTAAAAACTCATCAGTTTGATAGGCACTCAGAATAGCTGAGATTGATCATACAGACTCATAACATAATTACCTATAACTAACAGAACCGTTTTGATACGTCATGGCGAACTAGGTTACATGTTTATATAAACGACCAAAAAAATATAATATCAAACCGTGGAACAATTTAGCACTATTGAAACACATCGTCTTAAATATAAAATAGATAAACACTACAAAAAACACAATTAGATATTGAATAAACATAGCGAAGTTGTATGATTATGATGAATGAATGATTCATAGTTAGAAAAAGTTGAGAAAAACTCATATGTTTAACAGGCCACTCAGAACATCTGAGATGGATTTAATTGAACATTGTATAAACGTATTAAAGTGGTATGATCATGATGAATTAATGATTCATAGTTACAAACACTTGACAAAAACTCATATGTTTTATAGGCCACTCGGAAAAACTGAGATAGATCCAACAGACTCATAACATAATTACCCATAACTAAACCGTTTTGATCCGTTCATGGACAACTAGACTCCACAGTCGACCTAAATAACCCATACTCAAACAATCCTTCTGTGGAGTCTGATATAACTCCTTAGATCGTTTAAGCTCAAGGTTGTTTAGACCTCATCTAGGATCATGATAACAAAGACAATAACATATATGCATAGCGGAATTAAACATAAGAACAATGTTATCATTAACAAGGTTTTTCTTCATTATCATTCACTCTAAGCCCCAATTCTAATTTGATCAATAGTAGAACAGTTACATCAATAAACTGTAATAGGAATCATAAGATCTTTGAGGCTACACCACACAAACTAGACGTCTACATTTTCCCTTAGGATACACACACATACGTTTTTCTATGTATATCCAACTACACGACCTAATGTCTCTTTATATAGTAGAGATCATCTAGGTTTACAAAGGATAAGAACAAATATAATTAGGAAACAAATAATATCTTCCTAACTTTTATCTTTATCTTCTATATCTTTTATCTTCTTAAGGAGATCTTTTAGAATCTTCAAAAATTTTCATCTTTTGAAGAATTCCATCTTTGCTTTTAAGTCCTTCTTGTTTCATTCTTTTATTTATTTTGTCTCATCAAATCAATAATTCCCAACAATCTTCCCCTATTTGATGATGACAAAACAAACAAAGTCGTGTACGAACTTCATCATAAAGCCAAAACTTCCCCTAAAGTTGAAATGTAATCATCTCCCTGAATGAAACAAAACTACCCCTTAAGTAGATTTCCTTTGTACCATGCCACACCAAGGATCTATAAGTTGCAACCTGTTAATATTTCTTCCCTTTTTTGTCATAATCCAATAGGGGACTTATAAATATAAGGAACTTTGATCTTGACCACTACAAACCAATATCACACTTCTAAACCAAGCCTTCTAACTCCTCAAATTACCCACCATTAAGCACAATAAGAAAAATGAACTTGAGTAGTAGAAACTTACACTAGCAGTAGTAATAATGACTAGCAGTAGTAAAAACCTTCACCTCGGTGCCACATGTAAATGGTTAAAAAATTTAGCAATAAGCTTCCCCTAAAACCCATATGTTAACCATTTATTGAATGTTCAATTCTGTAGGCTCTATGTAATGATCACTGATGAAGAAAACTAAGTATAACAAACTTGATGCTGAAGTAGATCAACCCAAACTTGTGTCTTATCGCCCGTCGGGTCGGGTTCTGTAAACGAGTATATATATATATATATATATATATATATATATATATATATATATATATATATATATGTATATGTATATATATGTATATGTATATATATGTATATGTATATATATATATATATATATATATATATATATATATATATATATATATGTATATATGTATATATATATGTATATATATATATATATATATATATATATGTGTATATATATATATATATATATATATATATATATATATATATATATATCATTACCAATACATATTATATTATATATATATATATACACCATAACATATATATAATATATATTACAATATATATATATTTATATATATATATGTACATACTTATATATAGTTTATATATCAGTGTTGCAAAATCGCCTAGGCGTCTCGATTAATTCGGCCGCTAGGAGGGAATCGGTCATTCAAACGCCTTGATTTTTACTAATCGGCCTAAAAAATCGGTCTGGTAAAAAATCGGTTAAAAATCGGTCAAAAATCGGATTAATCGGTCAAAATCGGAAAAAATCAGAAAAAATCAGAATAAATAATGAAAAAATCGGATCACTTGAAATATTTAAAGTTTTGAACTTTGAAATACCATGCTTATCTTATACATGTTATATCTAAAATTATAGTTGTATATAAAAAAATCAAACCGATAATCCCCGCATACCGATTATCGCTAGGCGCATACCGACCGCTCCTGGAGGACCTGCGTTTTTTGCACCTTGATATATATATATATATTAACTTATATATATATCTATATATTTTATATATATACAGATACACACGTATATATATATACTTATTATATTATATATACTATTATATATATTATATTATATATATATTATATACGTATATATACTGAATTATATATTATACATCGTATATATATATATATATATTATATATATATATATATATATTATATATATATATTATAATATATATATATAATATATTTATATATATACAATACGTATCTGTATTATATTCTATAATATATATATCATATATATATATATATTATTACACACACACACACACACACACACACACACACACATATATATATATATATAACAGGAGGCATTTGACCATTTAATGCCACATCATAATGCCATGTCACCATGGATGTCATGTCATCAGTTTTTTTTGTAAATTTCGTTTTTTTAAATGTTTTTATTTGTCATCAGTTTTTTTTGGAAATTTCGTTTTTATTTATTTTTTATTGTAAAATTCGGTTTTGAACCTGGGTCTGCTAATTCACAAACAAACACCTCAACCAATAGAGCAAGCCAGAAATTATGATATACAATAAAAAATAAAATATGTTATGCTTTTAAAAAATATTCTCTTTTAAGATTAATTTGGAAGTTAAAATATATATCAGGAAAAAAGAATTACTTCTAATTTAAATATGTTGGATAGATATAATCAAAATCATAATCCTACGTTATTTTTTTACAAACCCTAAAAAACATCTGATTCTATTCATTCATTCGTATCTTTACAAACCCTAAAAACATCTTTTTTTCCTCCATACTTTTAGGTTTTCTTACTTTTGATCTTATATCATAATTGTTTTCTATGTAGGGACGTGGTACTGTGGCTACTGGTCGTGTTGAATACAGGATGGTGCAAGCGATTTCATTATGTTTTATTGAACTTATTTGTATGAGTAATCAGTTTCTGTTGAAGTGTCCAAGAAGCGTTTAGATCACGAAGAAGTAAGTGATATCTCTTTTATAACCGTAGCTACTGATCTTCCATGTAATATTGTTTTTTCCCCTATGTATGCCGGAGTAGCTGTCCGAGCATAAGATCGGACGCTAAATATGTCACTCCATACAGTCACAGCGATCAAGTCGGAGCACAAGCAGAACCCTGACTCCTCTCGACGTAGACAGGTTCCTTAATGAAACGTCCGCCAACACATCACGCTGCGAGCCCGGAGATGTGCGTTGACTGTTACCATCGCGAGTGACCTGCTACGCACGATGTACGCCTAAGAGCCATCGACTTCAATAGTCAGCCACTCAGCCAGCTGATCCTAATCTCGCAACATCCTCACTCAATCTGATTCTATGACAGATTATTATGTAGATAGTATAACATTAGTAGCGGATCTATTGTCTTACTTTATAAAACGAGACACGTTAAACTAAGAGGCCTTTACTGTTGATTAGTTATGGAAAACGAATAAGCCGCAGTGCGTATACACGCGGCTACGACTACTCTCGGTCCATGCCTGGTCAAGCAGAATAGAGAGCCTAGTCGCTCCTTCTAATGCGCTGAGCACACCTACAGCTGGGGACTTGCTACCAAGGATCGGATGACTCGGGTCGGACTCCACTCTGTGATCGCTCTTGGTGGACTGAAACCGAGACACTCACGCGCACTTAGCGCGGTGACCTTCATGGGTATGTAAGAATTTATCAACTTGCTCAGAAACGGTTATGCCTCAACAATATCGATGCTGATGCAGCAGAGTACTAAGCTCTCGCGCGCAGTCTTGCGCTATATAGACGATATAAATCGCATCAGCACAAGCCCTGTGCTCCAGCACGTCTGCCGTCACGTACACCCGATCTAACTTGCAGGAGCCGTTCTCTCCCACCAGCTACCCCACAATTCGACACCCCCCCCCCCCCCCCCTTCTTCCTGTGTTGTTTGATGATGATGATAATTACGATGAAGACGAGGAGGAAGAACCGTGAAAATAACTACAAACCACGTCTTTACCAGGTTTAAGGATTTTCATAATCGTGTCTTACTTTTGTTTGTTCAGCTTTATTTAAGTTCAGGTATCTAAGTGTTCATTTTTTCAATCTACTGTTGTTGTTTTAATTTGTTAAAAAACTTACATTTACACTGTTATTAGTGCTTAGACATGTGTCCCTCAAAGCTCAATGGTTGCTTCTCCATTATTATGCAATGTCAAGGGTGTTCTAAATATTAGTTTTTCATTGGTTAAATGTGTTAATTATCGTTTACTGGGGTGTTTGGGACTACTTTATGATAGCGATTTAAGTGGTTGCATATAACCTAGAACTGAAGTTACAATAGTTCCATGTCCGGTTATAAAATTGAAAAAAGGTATGGGAATTCTCACGTCGTAACATATTCTAATGACGTTGAAGTCTGAACTTCTTGCAGAAGTGTTATGCAAAATCCAGATTGTTAATTAAAATCAGATTTCTATCATCATAAGCTAACCTAGATTGTATATGATGAACGTCAAACGCGTGTCATAATAATATATAGTATATCCCGTTAGATAAGAAAATTACTTTAGAAAAAGTAATAGTCTATCTTCCGAGTGTCGTTTCCACGGCAAGAGATGAATTGAAATTCACGAGAATGTTTCATTTGATGCTTGATTATCTTTTAATGATTTTTGTTTAAAAACTAATTTTAATACTAAGAAAATTAAACTAATATTAATACTAGAATTACAATAAACAATTAAACTACGCGAATTAAGCTAAAATGAACTAAAAGATCTATATGACAAATATGCTTGCTAAGTGATGTGAAAAGTTTATTAAGTGTGAATTAAGTTTTATTAACGAGTTAATTTCTTTAGACAAGATCATTGTCTCACAACATTGGTTTATATTGACAATAGTCTCTTACAAAGATATTAATTACTAGATGTGTAGTTTGACTATTTTTCTAGATTCTGCCCTTTAAAACATTCAAGCTACAAATCTAAATAATAAAATATTATTAATCAACAAAACCTTTTTACAAATCCACACTTAATTCCCAATTCACAATATCACTTAACAAGCACTAATAAAACTACTCACTAAGCATAATGATCAAATAAGTAAAGCTAAATATTTTAACACTAAAGCTACACTAATTAATTGAAAAAGGATAGAAAATGGAACCGAATTGAAAAGCCGCAAATAAATGATAACCACCCGATTTAATAAGCTAAAGAAAATATTCAAATTTTATCTAGCTTATTAAACCCTTTAGCTCCGCGCCCCATGAGTTGACCGGTATCAAAATCACAAAACAAACCAACTGTTAGCTAAAAACAGGAAACCACAATTGCAAATTTAGGGCCCGTTTGGTTCCCTACTATGGTTTGGGTTTTTGGTTGATAAGACATTTAATAAGTGTTTGGTTTAATTTTTGGTATTAAAGATTGGGAATTCATCCCACTATTTGGCACTATTTAAAAAGTATAGGGTAGTGGTGGGTTTTTATTTATTGATGGGTCTCATTTGTTTCTTTCACTCTAATCTTGTTTTTTTTAATATAAAAAAATTATTAATTATATTTTAAATACATTTTAAAATATATATTTTATTCTTTTTATTTTTATAATATATTTTCTCTTTCTTACATCACATCCAAATCCTAATCCAAATCCAAATCCTAATCCAAATTCAAATCCTAATCCTAAACCCGTCTACGAACCAAACGGACCCTTAATGTTTCTATCTTTCGTAAAAACAAAAACGTGTTCACAATCAAAGGCCCAACAACAATTAATTTTGGGTTTGCTATCTGATATCCCAACTTTCATCCAAATTAGTAATATATTTTAAAAAAAACTACAAAAAGCTTATGAGACACGAGTACTTAACGATGAGAACTAGAAAGCATAATTGATTGATACGAGAAAATATTTTTAGCTATTTAGAAAACGGACTCAAGAAATAAACACTAAACACACGAATTTAAGTGAGATTTATCAAACTATAACGAGATCTAACTAAATAGGCTCAAATTGAAACAAATAAGCACTCCTAACATCAATGATAAACCAACACAAACTAAATAAGCACATATGATCATATTCGCACCATCACAACCAACAAACTAAACCGGATCTTGATTCAAACTATATAAGCTCAAACCAGAATGACTAAGCTATTAAAAAACTTATTCGATTTATAAGATGGGCTTTTAGAAAACTAAGAGGCGAAAATAAGCTAGATCGAACTAATTATTTAAGCTTAGAAACCGAATCTTATTTAAGGAAGAGAGATCGATTGAATAAGCTCTTATGAAGCTTATTTGTTTTATTTCTTATTCTTAAATAAGCTGGTGAAATAAGCTCAGTTAATAAGCTCTAAGAAGAAGCTTATTTTCGAAAAGCTTAGAAGAAAAAGTAAGAAAATGACATAAGCCAAATCATTAAGCTACCAAATATCATCTTCATTAATAAGCAAACATCTTATTACAATAAGCTAGATTAAGCTGAAAAGCTTTTACAAAATTTAAATAAGCTAAAAAGACTACAACTAATAAGCTAAAAATTTGAGAGAAAACTAAAAAAAACTAAATCCTAATGTTCTAAAATGAAGGTAGCGTGATGATATTTATAGGGAGTGAGGGTTGAAAACGTAAATTAGTCCCCATCATTACATAATAAATCATCCAATCATATGGCTCGGATTGCGTAACCTCGGATCATCAAATGCAAAGCAATGGATCCAGCCGTTGTTAACGTGACACGTGGTCTTTAGTAAAGCGTACCTCGTAAGCACTGAATAAGAGCCATAAGATCAATTTTGCACATTTTGAAATGAATACTTTGAGATATAAGTAAATTGCTCGCCACGTGGAGATGAAACAATGGACCAATATAATTTAAGTGGAAGATCACGTGGATGGTATGATTTAATTTACTAGGCACGTGAGATGATGCACCCATTCTTCTCAATTCTTATTTTTTATAACTTTCGTCCCTCTCAACAAAGAACTTGGGCTTTTTTTTTATTTTGTGAATTGGGCTGAGTAGAAATTAAATGGGCCTAGGATAAATTTGGCTAGTGATCATTGCTGTTTTGGGCTATAAATAACATGGGCTGGTCCGGCCCGTTAAGTGAGTTACGGGCTGACCCAATAAGATCCGAGGGCACCGTTGGACTCGTTTTTTTGTGCTCTTTCAAATGGCATGCTCGGGGACTTTTCACAACTTTGTTTTGATTTTGAATAATAGGCACTCTTGATCGCGACGAACCCGTTGTTACCCATTTTTGCTCCATTTTTAATCATTTTTACCTGCAAGACATAAAAATACCAAACAAACATATTTGCAAGATAATTATCCATATTTAAGCATTTTTAGTCCGAATAATAGTGTTTTACGGGGTATAAACGATGTGTGTTTTAGCACACATTAAACTCAAAAATTGATTTCACTTTTTTAATACATATATAAATATATATAATATATAAATATATAATAATAAGGAGAAATATCAATAATAAGAGAGTGTAAGTATTCCGTGAGGCTTTTTAAGAAGAGTATTTACTTTTATCCAAAGCAAAAACCCTAAAAAACCTTCCCGGGTCGTGTCCCGACGAGGCGTGAATTGAAAATCGAGTATCGGTTTGGGGACAATGCTTGAATAAACAAAAATTGATTTGGTTTTCTATTTCTACTAATAAAATGCAAAAACAAGTAAAAGAAACCCTAAAACGTAAGCAATTAAGGTGAAAAAACGAAGAAAAACAATAACGGGACCAAATCCCGTTCTTTAAAAAATCAAATTCTACAAATTTAACCCTACGAAAGGAAAATTAATTTTTAACAATCCTAAATGATAAAAGAAAATTTTGTAAAAAAGATTTATATTTTTTTGACTTTTATTTAATTTTGTATGAATTAAAAACAGTTTTAATATAAATTAAATATTAAAAATACTAAATGAATTTGGAAAAATCTGAAAAAATTATGAAAAATACTTCAAACAATGCTGGACCTAGAAAAAATAAAATGAGAACAGCAGCTTATCAAAATAAGCTGCTAATAAGCCGAAAAGTGCTTATATCTTAAATGGGCTAAAAGGCCTTAAGAAATAAATTTTGAGAAGTATGACCAGATGGCCCTTCTGGTGCTGATGGTATAGAGTATGTGGCTAGTTAAAGGGGAGGTCACAGGTTCGACCCCTGTGACCTCTTCTTTTTTGAAAACATTTTTTTTAGTTTTTCTTTTTTGAAACTTATAAAATAAACAAAAATGATCCAACTTTAAAAAAGCAACTTTTTTTCAAACTCAAAAATAAGCTAGAAATAAGCAAATCTAAATGACAGTTTAGCCTTTTTTAACCAAGTGACATAAAAGGAAAACTTTTTGGCTTTTTAAACTAATAAGCTAACATGGAAACAAATAAGCTAAAAAGGAACACTTAACCACACCTAATAAGCACTAGGAACAGAAATTTAACAAACAAAATAAGCTGGAATACTCAAATGAGCAAATAAGCAGATTGCAATAAAAACAGTTTCAAAGGGCCAACAAGCTACTTTTAAGCCAATTTTTAAAAGCCTTAATGGATCCTTATGGCTTAAAGGCTTATATGCAGAGTGAGCTTATCCTATGAGCTTCAAGAATCAGCAAACAAAAAACATTTTGAAACACATATGAGCTATGAAAAAGCTAAGTGAAAAGACTGTTTTAAGCAGATTGCACACTTTTTGGTTTTGTTTTTAAGAGACAAATTAGCTTTTTGCAGCCTCAAAATAAGCTAGTAAAAGAGGTTCAAAACATAAAATAAGCTAAAACAGATTAAGATTGAACTACTAACTACTTGTGCAAGAAATTACAAGACCTAAAATAGATTTTTACTAACTTAAAAATAAGATTGAAAAAGTGGACTTTTTATACTTAAAAACTGACTTGACAGATTTTGTGCCAAAACACAAATGACAAAAGACACTTTACCCAAATTGTTTCTACTGCATTTTGACAACCTGAACAACACCAAAATAACACTTAAAAGCTATTTTTAAAAGCCTAATCAAATAAGCTACTATAATCTGTTTTAAAACCACAGATTCATAACATGCCTACATAAAACCTTAAAATTTGTTTTTAAACTTAAACTAATACCTAAAATAGATTAAGAGGCCTCTAAATTAGTAATCAAATCTCCCAAATGGGTCAAATGGGTCAAAACAGTACTAACAATGGTTAGTACTGTTCTTTGCCAAACACCCCTTTAAACTTATATTCATGATTTTGAGCTTGATAACTTAAGATTTAGCACTAAAACCTCAAAGACCAGATAATTTTTAGCTTAATACAAACCTAATGAACAACTTTTAACAACTAAATAAGCCAGAATAACAAGATTAACAACTATGCTACTTTATAAGCTATTTAAGACAGATTTTGCCAAAACTTGAAACAACAAGATTTAAACTACAACTAGCATCAAAACATGATCAAACCACAATAATAAGACATATAAAGCAGAGATAAGCAATAATAAGCACAGTGATAAGCAGAAATAAGCCAAAAGCAGTTTTGACAAAAAATTGTAAAAATGAACTTACAAGTCCACTTTGCTTTTGGTTATGATTCAAGGGCTCCAAACCAGTTTCAAAACATTCCTAATGCTTCCCAAGAAGCTCTAACCCATGGCCATCCAGTACATACCATGCTCCATGATTTTGACAGATTTGTCAAAATTTTGTGATTTTCAGTGAAAAAAGGGCTTAGGCTATATAAACTATGAAACAGTTTATATAACTTAAGTAAGACAGCTTAAGTAACTAGTAAAACAACTTTTGAGAATTTATAAAACAATTTTATAACATAAAATGCATTAATCTTGCAAACATAATTTAACTTAAAAACCTCAAATTTTTCATTAAACTTAAAAGAGTACAAGACTTAAAAAAAAGTGCAATAAGCTGAAAGTAAACTAATATAAGCTGTAAAACTGCTAACTAGATGCCTCTAGGGCTTAAAATGAGTCCTATATTTATAGATAAAACTAGCTAGGGGTCTTGGTCTTGTTTTCTTCTTCTTGTGCTTTCTTTGTGAGAGGAACCCTTGAAAAACCCTTGGTTGTACTTTCTTGAACTAATCTCAACCATCAAATCATCTTGGAGCCCAAGGTGATTGATCATGTCCATTGATTTGGTCAAAAGCCCTTGACGAATGAGAGTAGAGAGGATTTCCAAGGTAGATTTTTGGTATTGGTGAAGTGGGGATAAGGGAAAATGACATTTTTGTTTTGGGGAGCAGGGTAGCAGGTTTTGGGGTGTGGGGTAGCAGGGATGATGAATAGTGCTAAAAGTTTGGCGGGAAAAGGGTTTGGATATTGTTTTTGGTTTCAGTTTGAAAGTTATAGGGGACTTGGCAGGAATCGCCCTTCATCTTGTATAAGCATATTGCACAGCTAGTCCTTGTGATGTAGATGTTTGGGAGTTTAACAACTTCAGTCCCTAAAGTTGATTGTTGTGTTACAACCATAGTCCTTGTGGTGAAATATGTTTGTGGGTTGGCAGAAATGGCCCATCAGGTTGTATAAGGTTATAAGGTTTGGGCTTTATGCTTTGTATAAATAGCTTAATGGGTTGACCCGTCCCATTAGATGGGTGCGGGTGGGCCCATTAAGTATTTCTTCATTTACGGCTTCGTTTTTGACTTTTAGCTTTGGCGGGTTGACTTTTTGGTTGACTTTTCCCACTTTGACTTTGACTGGTTGACTTGACTTTTCTCGCTCTTTTCATTTTCATGCTCGGTTTTGTTCGTTTTGACTTGATTTTTGTCCTTTCGTGAATATCCGTTACTTGCACACTTATAAATCACAAAACACACAAATACAATGTATTTTTGGTATATTTTGGTCATTTTAGACACGTTTTTATAGGTAAATGGTATGTGTAATTAAGCACATACCAAAATCCCTCATACTAAATATTGCCGTGTCCTCACGCAATGCCATAAGTAAACACTTAGAAAACCAAGGATCTCAATCCCCCTCGACTAATTACCTCGAAAAGTAGCTAAGTGTTCATCGAGGATAATTAAAGAATCAATAGTTTAGAAAAGCCCCGTTTTGACCATTTTTAAATATTTACACTCATTGCCATACATTTTTTTGTATTTTTCCTTTTTCTCATTTTTTGTACTTTTCTTTTTAAGCAACTAACTAACATGTTTGACTTTCGTTATTAACCGTTAGGGTTATAGAACAAGACGCATTTTAATCCTAAAATGCCCAAAAAGATAAATTCATCGTCCTTGACTTTTCACTTGTCCCAAACCAAGCTTAAAACGAAATCACCGATAAATATAAGTTAAGATGCTAACACTACTCATATATGCAACTTGTAAACTTTTCACTCCCGACAATTATTATATATTATGTTAGTGTGCTAATTTCGAATTTCAACCATGGATCAACCTTTTTAAGAAAATTACAATATTTCTATTGCTTTACTTTCCACCCAAGAATAATGATTTTGAAGGCGAGATCATCCCATGTAGCGACTTTCGTCTCGGCACATTCCAACCTTGCGGCTAAGTGACCAGTCTTTTGACACCCCACAAAGACTAGTATCGAGACTCACGGACCTTCGGTTTAAAAAACTCTTAGGTTTCCCGTTTATAAAACAATGCACTTAGAAAAACCACAATCTTAAAACAAATTAGTCTTAGTTCAAAAGAATATTTGAATTTAAGAAAAATAGATTTTCCCTATATTTATTAAATCACATATATCACACTGATCATAATTATACTTTAAACAAAGGAAATCCTCGACCTTTTAGAAGGCTGCAACATCGGTTGTGAGCCGGCAAGATGCAACAAACTTTTATCAGTCTCGGATTATTATTCTCACTATGGACTTTCTTTAGAGATGCAGTAAACTTTTATTAGCCCACAGTTTATAATTATTACTTATTTTTTCCATTTTTTTTACTTTATATTACCAAGATATAGAGAAAATTTCTTTTTAGAAAATTTAAGTATAAATTTGAACTTACATTAATAAAGATTCAATATCAAAAATTGTTGATTTAAGTTTAATTTTCGAAGATAGCACGTATTATTAATCAGGTTTAGGAGCTTATGGGAGAAAAAAAGCCACAAACTACACCTATGAGCTCTTAAGATTTCCAACTAATCCTTGTTTAGCATCTAACTCATAATTAACTATCATTTTTCGTTCTTCGCAAATTTAAAATCTTTAATAAAAAGATCCGCGACTGAATAAATTAATGTTATCGACTACATTAATAAAGACATCGATATCAAAAATTGTTGATTTAAGTTTAATTTTCAAAAATAGCACGTATTATTAGTCTGGTTAGGAGCTTATGGGAGAAAAAGCCACAAATTTCACACATGAGCTTGTAAGATTTCCAAATAATCCTTGTTTAGCATCCACACTCTACTTCAACTCTTCATTTTTCACTTTCTTGCAAATAAATGATCCGTGACATGCTTAGTCTAAAATGTTTAAGAACAAAGCTAGAGCTCAACACGCTCGATCGAGTCAAAATTTATTTTTATTCTACCCAGCAGGAAAGTCAAAATTATGACAAAACACTTATTTTATTTTTGAAATTTTTTATTTTTTTAGTATTTTGGGTGGTAAAACGGAGAATTATTGAAATAACGGGCTGATGCAAAATCAAAATCGATAGATCCAACAAATACTAGAATGACATTGTCCTCAATGTTTTAGAAGGGTTTTCTACGTATATCTAAAAGCCGTTTCATTAAGTATGCACAAAGATAAACGTTAGTCGATAGATTTGGATATTTTGGATTTCATAATGAAGACTGAGGATTTGAAAGCTCGAGGTGCGAAGGCAAATCACGTGCACGAGAGGCTTTCAAAATCCGGGCAATCCTGGAACATACAACAAAAACAAAAATTTAGAGAAAGGTAGAGGCGAGCCTCCTCACAACACACTTATTCATTACTACTACTAATATTATAATTATATAAGGATAAGCATGGGTTGCCACCCACGAAGCGCTTATTTTTGTTAACCGAGTCTTGAGCCTGACTCGATCCCCCATACTTAAGCTGGTTAAGGAGGATAGAAATGGAGAAATGGAACATCCAAGTTAGGAATTTCCCCTCCATAAATCATCATCGGGCTTTCAGAAAAAAGCTGGAAAGCTTTAAAGCCCCAATGTGATAAGAGATGAACTTTGTCCTCATTTTCGGATGAAAATGGAAGCAAAGTGTCAATCACTAGACAAAGGGTGGGTTGGGTGGGCAAAAGTCTAGGCATAATAACATAGTGTTCAGAAATATCACCTACCACTTTGGTAGTCAAAAGTCCCGTACCGGGCTTAAAGTAAATTCCATCATCCGGCGGTTTTGCAGGAGGACGAGGGGATAATGGAACATCAAACTCATTTTCAGGAAGTGAAGGGGAATCATTGCTAAGCATTTCTTCAAGGAAAAGGATATCCCCTTCAGATTCATTGTTGTCATTCTCAATGCCCGGTGGCATCGAGTCATCCGGAGTAAGAAATAAATCGATCTCCTCCATAAGAGAGTCACTATCCTCAACGGGGATAGGAGATGGAGAGAAAGATTCAATTATAGCATCAGAATTTTTAGAATTAACTTCTTCCAGGGGTCGAGGGGATGAATTATCATACAACAATCTCTCAACAAGATGAATGTCTTCCTCGGGATCAAAGTCGGTTTCATTAATTCCCGGTGGAATTAAATCGATATGAGCGAGTTCACCAGAGAACTCCTCGAGAAGAGAATCGATCTTAGGAGAAGAAATAATCAAAATGTCTTGATTAAGCAAGGATTCTATAAAATCAGACTCTGCATTAAAGTGATGCGGATCTATCTTAGTAGAAATGATTTCTTCATCAAAAAGAGGGTTCGAATAAATTTCCTTCGGAACGGCCTCATCAAAAAATGACGCGTCGTTACTAGAGGTAGAATCGTCGTCAGAATCAAAGAGATGATTAGAAAAAGTCGTAAAATTATAATAAACGGGCACATCACACTCGCTTTCGATATCGGATAAATCCTCGGATAAATCATCAGACTCACTTGGGGTTAGGTTAAGGTCCTTAACACTAGACTCATTTTCCTCATCCGATTCCGTTTTTGGAATAGTGTCAAGATGCTCATCCTCCATTTTGAGAGAGTCCGTAGTCAGAAGGTCGGGTGTGATTGCAGTAAGGGAACTTGTGAGTCCCAAACTGAATAGATCTCTGCAGCCTATAAAGGATGATAGCCAAGATGTATAAATACAATTTGACTATGTAGAAACACTGACTATGAATACTATGTGTTAATGCGGAATCTTAACACAAGTACTAAGAAGAACAATTAAAAACTAAATAATAATTTCTATTAATATGTTTTTGAGTGATTATAGATTACTAACTATGAGATATGATTTGTATGAGATGTATTGAGTTCGTCTATCTAACTATGCCAAGAGGGATCCTTTTATAGACCAAGGACTAACAGGCTTACAAAACGCATAAAAGATAATACATATCTTTTCCTAAAATATCTCATACATATCTCTTAAACGGTACTAACTAATTTCTACTATCGGTACTAACTAACTGATCAGTACTTAACATTTTGTACTGTCAGTACTAACTATAACTATCAGTACTAACTATTAATATTGTCGGTACTAAGTTAGGAAAACATAATTCCCAACAATCCTCCCTTAAACATGAATGTTGAACTCTTTTAACTTCATGTTTCTTCAGATTTATCTTCTTTAGCTCATAGAGGATGTATCCAAACACTTTAACATTTCTTGATCTTTTAAACACTATCCATCTTCAGCAGCAACTTTGTCTTCTCAGCAACACAGCAACATCTTTTCAGCAACAATCCAACTAAGTTGGCTTTGTAGTTTTTGTTTTTTGGCAAACTACCAGCCATAAACAGATTTGCGATGTTCCTTTAACCAGTAAGAGCCGTTTGCTCTGTGATAGTTAACTCTTCATTTAAACATGGGAGTTAATTCCAATACAGTTTTTGGTAAACTGTCAACCATCAACGGAAATGATTTTGTCTTTACACAAATACCGTTGCTTTTGGACTAGTCCAATCATCATTGCCTAACATGGATGCATGATAAACCATATATTTTTTAGCAAAAACTATCAGCTAACAACAGATTTGATTAGTCTTTACCAAGAACTGTTTGATCGTGACTAGGCCAACTCTTCACCATGAAGCAAGGTGAGTTGTGAGAACCAAATACAATGTGTTGGTAACTTGTCAACCAAAATGGATTTTGAGAGTCTTTACCATACGCCGTGTTGCCTTTAAGGACTAGCCATTTCTATGCCTGATTAATCAATAAAAAAATAAAATAATAAACAAATTAATCGATAATAATGTTAAATAATAGAAAAAAATACAAATACAAAAACTTAAAAAAATATTATAAATAAAATGAAATAAAATTACAAAAAAAAAATTAAACATCATAAAAATAATAAAAGAAAAAAAAAGGTTATGAGTTATGAAAAAACATTATTAAATTTAATATTAATAAAAAAAAAAAATATTAATTCTTATTAACATTATATTAAAATCAATAATAAATTTAAAATATTAAAAAATAATAATAAATATAAAGAAAAATAATAAAATCAATTAAATATAAAGTTAATAATTTATACTTATAAGACATAATCTAAAATAATAATTTGCAAATATACATCTAAACAATAAATTAATTAAAAAAAATAAAAAAAAAAAAAATAAAAACAAATAAAATGAATAGAAATAAAAATCAAATCAAATATAACAAAAGTATATAAAAAAATAAATAAAATTAATATTAAAAAATATAAAAATAAAGAAAAGATATAGAGCCAATTATAAAAAAAAAAAAAAAATATTAAAAAGAAAAAAATAAATTAAAATTATTTATAATTAAATTATAAAAATAAAATAAATATAACAAAAAAATTATAAAAAAATAAAAAATAAATTAAATTATAAAAAAAAGGTAGCATAATAAAAATAAAAAATAATATTAAATAAATTGATAAATATAAATTACATAAAAAAAAAAAAGATGTATAAAAATAAAACATAAAATGGAATATTTGTACAAAACAAAAAAGTGTGTATCAAATTAAATTAAATAATCCAGCAAGAAAAAAAAAAAAAAAATAATAAATAAATAATTTAAAAAAAAATCTAAATAATATAAAATAAATAAAAATAATTTCCCAACTGAATGCAGCAAAAAAAATGATCATAAAAAATAAAAAACAAATTTAACATAATAAATTAACAAATAAAAGATATGGTACTTAAATAAACATAAAAAACAAACAATACAAAAAATAGCAAAATATATATAACAAAAAATTATATAAGAAAAATTATAAAAATTTAAATAAATCGAAAATAATAAAATGAAAATTGATTTAATATTAAAACACACAAATAAACAAAATATAATTAACAAAAAAAATGGAATATGAAAGAAATAATAAAACAAATAAAACAAAAATGAAATTAAATTATTAAATACTCCATACCAAAAAAGAAAAAGACTAAAAAAAAACTAAAAAATAAATCAAAATATAAAAATTAAAAAATACACAGAAAGAAAGAATCTGAATTGCAATCTTAATACAAAAACAAAAAATAAAAATTAAATATTTTAAAATAAGAATAGTTAATTATACAATAATCTTAATTTTCTATTTAAATTAATACTAAATTAATAATACTTAATTAAAAAATAGAATAATATTAAACAAAATAAATTAAAAAAAGTATTAAATTCAACAAAAGCAAA
This sequence comes from Tanacetum coccineum, assembly GCA_026074375.1. Taxonomy (NCBI): domain Eukaryota; kingdom Viridiplantae; phylum Streptophyta; class Magnoliopsida; order Asterales; family Asteraceae; genus Tanacetum; species Tanacetum coccineum. The sequence goes on along the minus strand of BQNB010053966.1, from coordinate 17,935 downwards.
ATATAAAATACAATTAATAAAAATAAATATGAAAATAAATGAAAAAAGCAAAAAAAATATAAACAATCAATAAAAAAACATATAAAAAAATGTTTTACATTTCAAAAATAAATATTTTATCAAATATTATTACAAAAAAAATTAAATAAGAAAATATAAAAATAATAATTAGTAATACAAAAAACAAAATAAACAATGCAATTAAAAGCATAAAAAAAACAAAAATTAAAACAATCAAAACTATCAAATAAAACAAATAAAAAAAAAAATAGTATAATAAAAATGTAAAAATAACATTGAAAATTATTATATATAAATAAACAATAATATAAGAAAATATGGTTAATAAAAATTACATAAATAAAAAAATATTAATAAACACATTGGAATTGATAAATTAAAAAAATAAAAAAAAAAAAAAAACGTAATTCAACACATTTAATAAATATATAAATAAAATTAAAAGTAAAATAAATAAAATATTTAAAATAAAAAAATACAAAAAATTACATATAAAATTAATAAAAATATGATATCATAATATAATAAAAAAGAAAAAAAGTAAGTATACAAAAAGCAATAGAATGAATAATGGAAAAAAATATAAAGAAATATATCAAAAAATGAAAACAAACAAATTAAAAAAGTGAAAAAAATAATATAAACATTAATTTCTTCACCAATGAAGCAAGGTGAGTTAAAAACCCTACAATTTTTGGTAAATTGTCAACCATAAACGAATTTGAGAAGTCTTTACCATAATCCGTTTGCTTATGGACTAGCCAGTTCTTATGCATGGTGAATTGATGACCATTTGTTGTGTGGTTTTGAAACCAACACTCAAAGATCCTCCTCATCTCCATCAGAGTCTTCAGGTTCTAACTCTGCAACTAGCTTCTTGACAAATCTAATCAACTCCAATGCCATAGTACTGTCTTCTTTATATTCCAACTTTAATTCCAGCATTTACAACAGTACTTTCTTTCTCAAAGGATACTTTTTCTCTACAAGCATATGAATGACTAATCCTGCCTCAGTCATTAAAGTATGTACCCCTAAAGAACCATGTAACTTCCAACTTACTACATTCCAATCTTGTTGTGAGTTCCAAAACTTATCTTCATCATCTGGATTGAACATAATCATCAAATCTCCCCAAAGTACTCTATCAAATCCTTCAGGTATCTCATCTTGATATCTGTCCATCACTAGTTGATATACAGCATTCAAATCATCTCTATCAAATATGGAAAGCACCCTCATTGGAGTACTAAAGTATCTCTTTTGTCCATTACTTCTAATCACCACATTTTGATTAATCTCCTCTAAGTGTTTAGCTTTATCAAATTGTGGTTTAGTTCTAAGATACTCAGTTTTCCATTCTATGAGAGGATACTTCTTGTTAAGTATTTCATAATCCACTTCTTTGTCCTCATTTGGAGCTATTGTTAAACATAATCTCAGCCTATCTTTCTCACTATCATCCTCAGAAGTGTTTTGTCTGAATCTTCTTTTCCTTGACTTTATCTTTTTGATCAGTCTTTCATCTTTAGCAGACCCAATAGAAATGAAATCTTCATCTGACCTCTTAATCTTTTCATACAGAGCTTGTATTTCCTCAAACTTCTTGGTTTTCAAATCAGAATGCTTGAAGTTTCCTACATGCTTCAAGTAGGTTATCATTTGATTTCTCAGTTGATTCTTATTAGGTGGCCTGTTCCTGATAGCTTCTGGTCTTTGTTGAGCAAGGAATTTTCTTTGAGCAGCAATTGTGTCATGAAGGAATTTTGCTCTTTCTTCTATTGTAAATTGCTCTCTTTCTTCTTCTTGAAGCTTCTCAGCAAGAAGTCTATCAGCCTCAATTCTTGCCTTTATGTCATCATAATTTCTTATGAGAGCTTCATTGGTAGCTTCTTCTTCAGCTAATCTTTTTCTTTCCTCTTCATCTTCCCACTCTTTTTGTACTTTCCTAGCCATTTCTTCATCACTGGCAAGCTGTTTAAACTTCTTCTTAGCTTCAGGAATACTATCAGATTTACTTTCAGATTCATCCTCCTCTTCTATTTTCTTCTTCCCTTTGACTTTTGGATCAATCTTTGGAAGAGGCTTTAATGTCAAAAGTGATCTTGTTGAAGTAGGCCTAGGTCTGTTAGTTTCTTCAATATCCTTGAACTCTACGCCTTTCTCCTTCTCTCTTGAAACTGCTTTGGTTTGACTCATGTTGAGAAGAACCTGAGCTATTGTTTCATCATCTCCAAATATTGTAGAAGTAGGTGGTTGAGTAGTTTGAGTAGCACTTCCTTCTTCAGTATGATCATCAGTACCTTTACTTTGCTCATCAGTACCTTCAATTTGATCATCAGTACCTTCATTTTGCTCATCGGTACTATCTTTCTGCCTGTCGGTACTAACTTTGGATACGTCAGTACTAACTATTGGTCTGTCAGTACTAACTTTCTCCTTGTCAGTATTAACTTTTTGTTGAGCAGTACTAAGTACATCTTCAGTACTAAGTACATCTTCAGCATTCTCCTTCTCTTCATCCACTATATCTCTTGTCCTCCCCACATCTTAAGCATCCTCAGAGCCATATAATCCAGTGTATCTTCAGGAATCTCATCAAATAGTGGATCTTTATGGACTGAAGGTTCACCTTTGGCAAACTTCCTCCCCTGTTTGGATACATACTCCTTTTGCATCTAGTTTTTCTTGGAGGATCTCTTTCTTGCTAATTTTTGCTTCAAGGAGACACTCTTCATCCATGCTCTATGATGTTTGACTACAGGTTTAGCTTGCTTCTTGAGCTTTTTGATCTGTGCCTTTAAGTGTTGTATTTCCTTGGCTTGATCTGAAACCTGTGCACATAAAGAGAGACAAAGATCATAGACACTTTGGATTGTCAGTTCACCCTCATTCCCTGAAAGGGATTTATCACTGGATGAATGACCTCCAAGATTCCCACCAGAACTCTCTGGAATAGAATCAGGAATGGTAGTAGAAACTGAAGGTCTAGGGGATGGGTCAGTCTGTGGCTCAACAGGTACTTCACTAGTATGAGTAGGAGATGGGTCAGTCTGTGGCACAAGAGGTACTTCACTAGTATGAATAAGAGAGGGTGTAGGTTGTGCTTTAGATGGTCTTTCTGAAGGGGCACCCTCATCCTCAGTTGGTTGTACCAACATGGAAGCAAATAAAGGTGTGACTTTCCCTGAGAAATGTTTACCCTTTTTAACCATGAAAGAAAAAAATTTACTTGTCAAAGCATTTACAAGAAAATGATCTAAAGGTACAGGTACATTAGCTTGTTGTTTATCTAAAAAGATGGAAATAAAACGTAGGTACATTACAAACTTTTTCTTTGCATCTAAATGTCTAAGCATACCATCAAAAATTAATTTAGAAAAATTATACTTCTGATTAGATGTTAAGCAAATGACAGCAGTGGCAATATTAGTAGGAATTTGATCCCAAGAGGTGCTTTTTGAACTAATACAATGATTCATTGTATGAAATAAAAACCTCCATTGGGGTGAAAACAAAGCTTTGTTAAATGTTAACACTGTTAAATCCCCCTCATACCACATAAGCTGTATAGCATCAAATATAACCTGATTAGGTAGTGAGTCTATCCCATTAGCATCATTAAAAAGAAGATCACTTCTTATTGATGCTTCAGAGATAGACACAGGCTTGCCAGCTACTTTGGCAGTAATGTGCCTAACATTGTTGATTATTTTGGACTTAGCAGACGTCCAAAACTGTTCAACAAATGTAGTAGAAACAACTGGACTTACAGTGAGAGCATGATGAATGGAACTGCGCGTAAGAAAATCAATGATCTCATGAAACTCGGCATTCCCTTCAGTCTTCTCTAGATATGCGACCATATTATGCTTAGGACATGATTCAAGAACAGCCATTGTATTTGAAAGAGTGATCGTCGTTGAGAGAGATATTAGGGCTTGTATATACGAAAGTATGTGAGAGTGATTACGTAAGGAACTGTGCAATTGAGATGGGTTTATATAGGTTTAGGAAACCTAATTTCAAGGAAACCGTTTCAATTTACACTTTGTACCCTTGGCGGTATTTTTCTTCAACGTCTCTATAGCGGTACAAACTTTGCCCAGCAGTACTAACTTTGCACTGTCAGTACTAACTGTTTCCAACCAAAGAATGAACAATGTAGGTAACAGGAGTGCTTCAGTACCATCAAAAACTCTTCTCAATGACTCTCTGAATCCCATCGAACCTCTTGAAATGCATCACCTACAGTTAACATGTTTCTTCATACTTAACACTGCATACAAACTATACAACACATCATATTGCCTCCCTTTAACCAATGCAGCTTATGGATTTATCATCCCAATAGAAACAACCAAGAACTGGAACCTGCTAACATCAAATGCCTTGGTTAGTAGATCAGCTACATTGTCATCAGTGTGGATTTTAAGCACCTGGATAAGTTTCTTCTCATAAGCATCCCTTATGAAGTGGTGCCTAATAGCAATATGCTTTGTTTTGGAATGATATACTGGATTCTTTACAATGCAGATGGTGCTTTCATTATCAATGTAGATCTTTGTGTTCATGAAATTGAACCCATAGTCTAACATTTGATTTTGAATCCACAAAACTTGCCCACAACAGCTTGCAGCAGCAACATATTCTGCCTCTGTAGTAGAAGTAGCCACAATGGTCTGCTTTTTGCATTGCCAAGAAATGAGTCTCCTGCCAAGAAATTGACAACCTCCTGTTGTGGATTTCCTGTCAAGATTTGCTCCAGCATAGTCACTATCTGAGTAGGATTCCAGGTCAAATGAGGACACTCTAGGATACCAAAGACCCAGTTTGGGTTTGCCCTTTAGATACCTAAAAATTCTCTTGACAGCACTTAGATGGGAGGACTTTGGAGTGACCTGAAACCTAGAACAAGCACAGACTGCAAACATAATATCAGGCCTAGAAGCAGTCAAGTACATTAAAGAACCAATCATGGACCTATAAAGATGGACATCCACATCACTGGCTTCCTCATCCTTGACTAAAGGCTTCTGAGTCTCAATAGGTGTACTAGCAGTCTTAACATTTGCAAAGTCAAACTTCTTCAGGATTTCTGCAACATATTTATCCTGACTACTCCAAGAAAGAAAGTGAGCTCTCCCATTGAACTCATCTGAAATCTACTCTTCATTAATGCCTCAAATTCATCACACCAAGATTTCTTTGTAGACCCAAAGATGATATCATCCACATAAACTTGAACTAGTATGATATCATGTTTGTCCTTCTTTATGAAGAGAGTTTTGTCAATGGTTCCTCTTCTGTATCCATTCTTTAACAAGAAAGTAGATAAAGTAGCATACCAGGCTCTAGGAGCTTGATGTAACCCATAGAGAGCTTTTACAACTTTGTAGACTTTCTAAGGATATTTAGGATCTAGAAAACCTGGTGGTTGAGACACATATACCTCCTCATCAATTTTGCCATAAAGGAAGGCACTTTTCACATCCATTTGATAGACTATGAAGCCCATGTAAGAGGCAAAGGCTAAAAAGATCCTAATGGCTTCAATCCTTGCCACAGGAGCAAAAACCTCATCATAATCTATCCATTCCTCTTTCCTATGTCCCTGAGCAACTAACCTTGCTTTATTTCTAACAACAACTCTTCTCTCATCCTTCTTATTTCTATAAACCCACTTTGTGCCAATAGCCTTCTTCCCAAAAGGCAAATCTACAAGTATCCAAACTTTCTGTATCTTGAACTGCATCAATTCTTCTTGCATAGCATCAACCCAACTTTCATCTTCAAGTGCTTCTGAAATCTTCTTGGGTTCATTTTGAGACAGGAAACAAGCAAATAAACAATGCTGGAAGTCCTTATGATTATTTCTCCTTTACTTTTGAACATAGCTAACAAAGGCATGTGCTCCAGAACTTTTATTCACTTTGCTTCTTATTTGAACTGCTGAGGTTGAATCTCCTAGAATAAGAGTTGAAGGATGAGAAGAGATAATCCTTGATGTGGGAATAGGACTAACATTCATAACAATTTCCAAGTTTGTGAAGTCAGCCACTGCACCCTCATCATCATAAGATGAATTAGTAAAAATACCATCAGTAGAATTTTGATAAATGTCCTCAAGTAGAGGTATTTTTGAATCATCTTGTTCAGGATTGGTTAGATCAGAGAGAGATAGTCCATCATGAGGGCTGGCAGTACTAACTGGTATGCTAACAGTATTAACTAGGTTAGTACTGCTAGCTTTAGTTGGTGTGCTAACAGTACTAAAAATGTTAGTACTGCTAGCCTTAGCAGCTCCTGCTTGTATAACTAAATTCTCAATTTCTTGTGCAAACTCCTTCCTGAGAGCTTCAGCTGTCTTATTAGCATCCTTTTCTTGCCTCTTAAGTCTTTTAAGTTCATCCAAAAAGACTTGTTCTTCCTCTCTTGGACCTTCTCTCTTTGCATCTGCCTTTAAATCAGGAGTGATTGTTGAAGAATAAGAAGACCATATTGGCAGTACAAAGCAGTCTTGAGCAGATTCATCCTCTTTTTCAGAATCCCCTGCATCAATAATGTCTTCTATACCTGCATTGTGATTAGCTTCTTGTGGACATGCATGTTGGTTAGCTTGATTTTCTGATCTTACAGGTTGATAGTTCATAGAATCAGTCAAATAATCAAGATCAAAAAGCCAAGTTGGTCCTTTCCCTGCAACATTTGGTTTATTCTCTAAAAAGGTGATGTGCATGTTTTCTTCAACTCTCTTGGTTTCTAAATAATCAACATCAATGTTATGAACAAGGTTTTTATTCATAAACTATATCACCAAGGTCAAATGATCCTTGAGGCTAAACTAACTAATACACTATTCGACTTTAATAAGTCGGTTATACTATCTAGATAACTAACTACTAATAAGCTAACTATTAGACTCTCATTGGAGAGATCTAACTATGATGGATGATAAAACTATTCACCCTAATACCCTTTATATAGAGGGATATTAAGGCTTACAAAGGAAGCTAATTAATTATATTAGGAAGCTAATTAAAACTAATTAAAACATTCCTTTATCTTTGATATTCTTTGACTTTTCAATGCCTATCTTCATGGAAATCTTCTAGCTTTTAATTCTTCCATATGTAGAATACCAAAGTGTCATATTAATCCCTTGTTGTTTCATTCGTCTTCATTTATGCATATGTAATTTTGTAATCATCAAATCTGATATCCCAACAATCTTCCCCTATTTGATATTACAAAACAATCTTCATGAAAGAAACAATCTTCAAAGCTTCCCCTTGAAATAAGATCTTCTTGTACATGTCACCACTTTAAAATAAGCTGCAAACCATATAGTCTTCTTCCCCTTTTTGTAATCATTAAATAGGGGTCATCTGTAGATAAGCAACTTGTGAACACTTCCCCTTAAGTGGTACATGTAGATGGTTAAACATGTTAACAATAAGCTTCCCCTGAAAGTATGCTAACCATCTCATGAATCACGAAATCAGTTGGCTCCAAGTTATAATTATTGATGAAAATCATCTTAGTGCAATAACATCATCATCTCTTATGTGACTGTTGCCTCAGTCGGCGATCTACTTGTAATCCTTGTTTGTACGCAACAAAAAGGTTACCCTTGTCACATAATTGATTAAAAAGCCATTGCATCAAATGTCTTCATAATACTCTCCAAAACAAACCATAAACTTTATCATTGTTCGAGACCCAAATGCATCCAATAACCCAAAAAGTGTGTGTTATCCGATATCGGTCAATGCTAGCGGTACAAACTAGATATATCAGACAAAACTAACGGTACAAACTGAGCAACTCGAACGAGGCAATCATCACAAAAATCTTCAACCATTATTAAACATACTTTGACAGTACTTTCATCACTCGAACAGTACTAATATTTCATAAGCCCACATTCTATCAAACCTAACAGTTGTAACATAATACTCTTTGTGCAAAACAGTTGAAACCATGTATACTCTGTTACTCGAATAGTATAAAGCATGATCAAATAGTACCTTTTTCACAAATTTCTTCTTTTATAGTACACGCGAACCTTTGAATTCGAATATTATAACAATTCTTTCATTATTCAAATCCCACACATGTGAACCAATAGCATCAATAAATCTCAAACTTATTAAGCCCTTCACGTCCAACAAACCCTCATCTTTAGGGTTTATTACTGCTATCGCAAATGTGAACCAGCAGTACTAATCCATGAACAATACTAAAAACCTTCAGGCAGCACAAACAAACAATAGCAATATTAATGTAGTCGAGCAGCATTAAGATTCTTGTGAAGCAGTATTAACAATCTCTTTAAGGATGTGATGTTTTCTATTCTTCATGACAAGCACAACAGTTGAAAACCTCACCAAAACCCTAATAACCACAAACAAGCCACCAAACAACCATCAACGATTTTAACACCCAAACCACCAATATATTCTTTCAAAATTAGTCGGTGTTACTGTCTTGTCAATCAACAGCCGATCTTTGCTTAATGCTTCTTCTTTTCCCATGATCACCATACGAAACCCTGCTGCTCTTCAAACTTATTGAACCATACAGATCACATATAAAAGTCATAACGTTCTTGTCTGTTGATTAAACAAAGGTTTGAGTTTTGCTAGTTAAATATACAACACAGAATGCAGCACCAACAGTTACCCTTAATCTTTGTCAGGCAGTACTAATCATGTACGAACCTTATATATTAGACATATCCAACGAATCTTCAGTATGGGCCACCATTCCTTTCTTTTATATATGCTTTTCGCATGGTTGACAGTACTTTTTAGTAACATTCCATGTGCTATTTTCCTCTTGACATGTTTAATATATAAACATGTGCTACTCTTTGTCTCCAAACGAATCATCCAGCCTGTCAACCTTCATCTCCTACGTGATTACAAAAACACTACCAGATGCACAACCGAATACCATCATATTTGACACCAACAGCTGTACAATCCATCATAACCATGGCATCCAATTTCACGTCTTTGCAACCATACAATCTAGGGTTTTCTTGAACCTGTGAAGACTCCATAGGCCACAAATAACCATACACCATGGTCATAATAGATCCACCAATGAGCAGTTTAAAGAAAAACAATCAAAGGCTTGTGTCTGATGTTTCTTGTTAACCAGAATATCTATCAGAAACCCCTACGCAAGAACTAGGGTTTCTTATCATGAACAATAGAAACACAAGCTCAATTTCATCTTCTTTCTGTTGAAACCCTTAAGTCAAGAATGGAATTTTATGACTTCCTTTTCTTCACAAAACACGACATTAAATTAGGGTTTTCTGCTGCTTCTTCTACACACCAATACAAGAACATATCTTCTTGTTGCTGCTCATCAAGAAATTGCTACTAGGGTTCATCATCACCCATGTGGGTAACTCACCAGGACTAGTAACGGTAGGAACCTTAAAAACAAAATACCTTTTCTGCAGCAGTTTTAAAAAAATCATATCTTTAATTTGAAGACTCAAATCAAATATCACTCTGGTCAGACCGTACATATATGTGTATAGAACCTCGAGTTCAAATTTCATGATGATCCAACGGTTAACAAACGATTTATCATCGTTTTACCAAAGCTTCCCAGAAAGTGACGAACATAAAAACCCTAAATGGATTTTTAGATTCTTCATCGTTCTTCGACCATAAAACCTTGAATCCTAGATGTCAAGAGCAACCCGCTCTGATACCACTTGTGAGTCCCAAACTGAATAGATCTCTGCAGCCTATAAAGGATGATAGCCAAGATGTATAAATACAATTTGACTATATAGAAACACTGACTATGAATACTATGTGTTATTGCGGAATCTTAACACAAGTACTAAGAAGAACAATGAAAAACTAAATAATAATTTCTATTAATCTGCTTTTGATGATTACAGATTACTAACTATGAGATATGATTTGTATGAGATGTATTGAGCTCGTCTTCTCTAACTATGCCAAGAGGGATCCATTTATAGATCAAGGATAAACCCTAACAGGCTTACAAAACGCGTAAAAGATAATACATATCTTTTCCTAAAATATCTCATACATATCTCTTAAACGGTACTAACTAATTTCTACTATCGGTACTAACTAACTGATCAATACTTAATATTTTGTACTGTCAATACTAACTATAACTATCAGTACTAACTATTACTATCAGTACTAACTATTACTACTGTTAGCACTAAGTTAGGAAAACGTAATTCCCAACATATGAGCTTAGGGCAATAATACAAAGTGTTGGACTATCGAATGTGTTTCATAGTCTACTATTACTTAAATCTTGTGGTCCATGCTATTTCCTGATAAACCTATGAATTCACTCAATAATTTTGTTAACGTTTTAGCATGTTTTAATCTCAGGTGCTGAGATATAAGCTTGGATGGGAGCCGTGACGGATATCTATTAGAGGGATTCTGATTTCTTAAATTCAATAAAGCTTTTGTCTTATAAAATCTTAATGTCTTTTTAACAAAACTATGGGACCTAACGTGAAAACTCTGGTCTTTTGTAATGACATCGAATGAAACTTATTTTTAACGTCCATTTAAGGCCGTTTTCTATATTTTGATTTTTGTACTTTGACGTAGCACCCCATTGTTACCTTTCCGCTGCGACCTGATTTTGGGGGTGTTATAATTCGTTAACTCGGTTAGTTTACCTTGGCTAAATTATTACTTCTGTATTGATTATGACATTTGAAGGCTAATACCTTTAGGTATTAGCCATTATTATAAATATCTCAATGTTTGGTTTGTTTATCTCGATTACTTAATTTATCGTTGATTGCTTGTTTTTGTTTATCAGTTTATACTTGTTTACGTGCTTTTGTATGCAACCTATCATTCAACTGGATCTAGTAATACAAACCAAGTAATCTAGATGCCATGATGGCTCTCCATATAGTGATTTATACATCTAGACCAATAGGATCACGAATAATAACTTATCTTTGCCCTTAGATTGCGAGCTTAGTTGGACCGACAGGTGACCCTTAGGATCAACGAGTACGTTCTCAATTAATTGGTAAAGACTTAGTTAGTGGACTACTAGTGTATGAATTGCCTTAAAGCAGTAAGTAGGTAAAGTCTCTATGAGCTAGGGTTTAACAAGATCACCATTGCTTTAATCCTTAAGATAGATTATAATCAGAAAATAAGGATGCTTTATGCGGATATGTTTAATTGTGATAGAATTCTTCGTATCTAGGTCTTAGGAAGAAGTACCGCCTAAGTCTTAAGAATGATATGCCGCCTCGATATAAGTTGTAGAATAATCTTATCAAGAGTATGGAATGATTACTTAGAGTTTTAGAGAGAGAAAGAGGTGGTTAGATGAACACTTAGATAGAGAAAGAAAATAGAAATATTAGCTTAGAGAAAGTGTAACAAATGAACAACCAACACCCCCTCCAAGCAATGAAGAGGGTTTATATATGCCTAGCTACCCGGCCATGGGCTTATGGTATGGGCTTACATTGTAACTTTGGACCGGTTAGCTTACTAACTTAATCTTACAACTTACTACGAGCTATGACTAATTATATTGGTAGTGACAGATACTTTTTCATATTTCTAACAATCTCCCCTCAAGGGAGGTCACTCCAATTTACAAGAATTTAAACTTAGCATACTATGCTTTCACTTCGGTCTTGAGCTCGTAGTCTTTGATTTCAATCATTAACTTGTGATTTGTTGTAGTGATCATAGACTTTTGATGTGAGCTAGTTCTTTTGTCTTGATATGAATGTGATCTTTGAGCTTCTTGAAATCATCAACCAAGCATAATCTCGTTTCACCATCTTGTAAACTTTTCCATCTCGTGAACTTGTGACTTCTGGACCGACATGCTCATACCTTTCTTGATTTGATAATCTTGAAAAGCTTTATTAACGCATCTTTCTTGAATTTCTTTAACTTTAACACTTTGTCACTTCAAGAAGGACGTATGGTATCAGAGTAGCAGAAGTCTTAAAACATGTACTTGAGCTTTCATGATGTCTTTATATTTGTCGGTCGGGTATGGGCATATGGCTATGAATCTTGTGAGTCAGCTGAAATCAGGTACCTCCATCACCATCTTTAAATATTCCTGAAACAAAACAGTTTGCAATAAAGCGGGGGGACGAATATGTCTTTGTAATTCGCCCGTGGTTGGTTGGAGTAACCTTTGAATCCGTGAGGATCGACCTGTGATCGAGTAGATTCAATTTAAGAAGAATATCCTTGACAGGATTTCCAGCTGAAGTATAGAATCTTTCTAACACATAAGTATCAGATTTATCAAACTCAGCATGTTCTCAATATCAGAACGTCTCAAAGCAGACAGCATGATAAGAGTGAACCAGCGAGTTACTATCTCACCGATTGAAAATAAAAATTGATTTGAAAATCAATCGACGTGTCACTTATAAAAGTGTTTTTGTGACACATCGAGAGTGTTAATCATTTCAAAATTCCTCATCAATCGCCAACTCATAACCTGGAACAAGTTTGATTCATAAAGAATCGCATAAGTCACCTACCATGAGCTTGTTTGATGTTGGCTCAAGCAGGATTTCCATCTTCATTGTGATTGAAATCACTCGGATGTTCTGGCAAAATCACAAGGATAATGCGTAGGACTCTTAATAAGTTAACTTGTTATTCACATTGTGTGACTTAGCAAGCATGATTTGATAAGTGTCCTAATGAGATTTATTGACGATCTCTTTTGGCTCTAGACTCAATAGTGCACTTTGTTTTTAGTGATCGAAGGCTGGAGCAGACTGCCACCTTTTCAATATCAACCAACTCGGAGTGAGAAAGTCGATAGAAATGCGTGTAATCTCCGTGAGAAATGAAACAAGAGTCTATTAAGAGACCTTGAGTGGCTAAGGGGGTTGTGCATAGCGTCACTAGGTCCATGACTGTCTTCAATGTCAGACAACACCTTAGTGTTTCCGACAAATTATGTATTGACCCAGTTTCTGCCTACGTGTATTTCTTTTCACCCTTTATCCTTACATTTCTTTTTCATTCTTCAACCCCTTTAATTCTTACCAAGACTTCATGACTAACACCTTGTTGGGTTTGTTCCAGTGTTAGCTCTATCTCAGTCGGCATTATTCCCGATTCTCACTTTTTCTCCTTTTGTATCATACCTAAGGACTTCTACACTAACTAGTGGATATCCCTGGGTAGATCCCTCATGTTCTGGTTGGATCATAGGATTTGAATACCTATGCCTAACCGCCTTATAACTCTAGAATTTAAATACATGCTCGGTCTTTTGGGTATTCCATCACAATCGAAACCAAAATCATCGAAAAGTTCAATCAAAGTGTTTGATATAAATATCAAAAGATTTACACTTTGAGAGTTTTCATCATCACTAAAAGCTCCCCCTTAACATGTGCACCGTAATCGTAGTACATGTTAAGTGTTGGAGTGCATTGAGTCTATTTTATGATCACGCATAACAATACAATTAAGATTCAGTTCAGTTTAATCACATTTTCTCCCCTTATCCAAAATGTTAATCCCTTGATATTTTGGATATCAATTGATTAAACTTTCGGGGACAAAATGTTACATAATCACTATAAGGAACATGTTAATGCCCCCCCCCCCCCTTAAGTTTTGAGGGAATATAAGACTGTACTGAGTATAATAATTTGAAATTTTTTGAATTTACTAGGAAATTCTTGAAATTTTTTTATACTCGAGCACACCTTATTGTTACCATAAGTCTACACTAATTATTTACAAATTCACAAGTTTATGATATACGAAATTACCTTTGAGATATGAACACAATATGACGAAGTCATATTGTTCTTTGCAGCAGTCTGAGGTCAGTTCCGTAGAGTCTACCACCGACAAACTTCTCCAAACTCCTCCTCATCCTCCTTTATTTTAACAGCTTATTGATGTCCTTGATCATGAAATGAGCTCTTTTCTTTTCCAATGTGCTCCATCTTCTCTTCGGCAAGTACGTCATGTCGATATTCTTGGTAATGTCTTCGAGCGAAGAAAGAAGTCTGGTTAACGTGCCATCACTGAACTTGTATAGTTCGTCTGAGCGCATCAACCTGTTCCTCCCGTTGTCATCGACATAAATGAATCCTTGAGGGTCTTTGTATGGAGTGTACGGGTGCCTTTTTCTGAGATCAGGTCTTGTAGTATTAGGCTTGGTGACATTGATCTCTTTTTGGTAACTTTCAACTCCAAGTTGAAGATCTTCGACTCGCCTTTAAATAACCAAACTTCTGGTATACATTCTTAGTGCAATTTCGAAGTCAGCAACATCATCCCCTAAAATATTAGACAGCCGATTCTGAACCACAAGGATTAACATATCCTCGATATTGTTGATTCGAAGTCGTAGAAAGTCACCTTCCTTGAATCTGTATAGTACGTTGTCAGCTCTCCGCACTACAATCTCTTCCAAGTACCCGTATCCATATTTCCTCATTATCGAGACATGAGTGACTGCCAGAATACGCTTTGTTGAATACATATCTCCCCTTGATTACATACCTCTTGCAAAGGCATAGAAGGACTTACATTTTTCTCTCCAATGTGATATGCCCCATAACGCATATTTATCATAAGCAACCTTAACAGGACTCTATATGTTTAGAACCTTGTCTTCAATGCCAGGTAGATCATACTGAGCTGCCTTTGTCCTGGTAGTAGACATCGTGTACGTCATAGTCGAAATTCCTCCTTGAAGATACTTGAGACCATTGTTGATGAAGAATTCGAATGGTACTTTTTGATGTTTTCCACGTGTGATCAAAGGAAGGGGTTTGGAAAGATCAAATGGATAGTCACCGCCTTCAGGATTTTCCCAATCAAGCTTTTCTGAGAGAGCCTTGTAACATTCTTCAAAGTCATATTCTAATTCAGCATAATTGGAGCGCGTGCCTTTGAGTAGTCTGAATGCTGGTCCTTGCAGAATTTCTTGAGTTAAATTGTTAATTTTTAGGCCATTCAAGACAAATGAAGAGAAGTCTATTGGAGTGCTCATCAATTCATCAAAGTCCTTCAATGATTTATCAGAAGAATTAGAAGCTCCTAGATTCATCAACCACGTTTGAGTTGGACCTTCCGTTGTCGTCTTGCCAACATTCTAGTCTGGGTCAGTGGGTTCTTGAGTTTGTGTAGGTTTCTTGAACCAATCACTTCTAGAGGCAGTCTTTTTCCTTAGTTCATCTTCATTATCACCCAAGTTCCCTTCATGATCATGTGGCATGTCAGAATCTGCAACCTCGAACACTGGTTCTTCTGATTGAACAGACTTTCCAAAGGATCTCGGTTGAGACTTGGTGCCTTTGGAAGTGCCAGACGTTGAATCTTTCTTTTTCGGTTCAGTGGTTAGATCTGCATCTTTGCTTGTCTTTCTCCTTTTTAACCCTCAGTCTGATCCAGCGGAAGGGTCTTCATCTTTATCCTTGTCTTTTTGGTCACGCTTCAATGTATACACATCATAAGAAAAGAAGAAATCTTGGTCGAGAGCGTAAGATTTTTTCAAACCATCATAGCATTCTCGGTGCTCAGGAGCCGTCAGATATGATTCACTTATCTTTATTTTGTCGAGAAGAATCTTTTTTAGCTCAAATTCAGTAAGTGTAGAAGTAGCCTCATAAGTGGATTGTGGTTGAGAAGACACCTTTGCCAGAGTAACTTCATCACGTGTTTCGTGAAACAACTTTTCAATCACAGGTGGAGCGAAGTTAGGCACTTCCTAGGGCAGAATCTGAGGCAGCTGATCTTTTACTTGTTCTTTGATTCTTGCCGTGAAGGACTCTGAAAGTAAGTTCAATAATTCTTCTCTTGTTTCTCCTAACCTTGTATCTAGATGTTCATCTACTAACGATGTCACTTGAGTGTGTAGAGGGTCTTGAATCGAAAGACAGATGAAAAGCCAGGAAGATTAGATAGAGGATTTGTTGTTTGAATTGTTGGTGGAGGAGTGGGTGTAGCCAGTATTGGTGTAGGAGTGAAGATGTGTGATGATTGAGGAATGTTTGTGAAAACCGGTGACGATTCAGGGATAACTGAAACTGGTACAGAAAGAAGAGTGGGAACTTGAGGTCTCAGAACTTCATGGTGGACATGAACGTCAAGTGGTGACACAATTTCTACATCAGTATGAGGAATGTCTGAAAAATTTAGAAATTTAGTTGCCAAGTCGGATGAGCGAGAAGAACTAGTAACAAGAACTTCAGTCTTCTTTGTAATAGTAGTAATCGTCATGTGAGTATCTTTAACAACTTGTTCTTGAGTAGTCTCTAAATTTTCATTCCCTTGTTGAGATTTATTCATTTCCGTATCAATACCTTGAACAATTCCTGTACCAGTCTCAGTGGGTTCTTCTAATCTTGCATCTGCATCATCATCAAATTGGTCGGTAGTATCATCCATTCCTTGTTCTTTATCACTTTTCATCTCATCATCTTTAGATTCATTTTCTTCATCAAACTCGTCTACTTCTTGATCATCATTGTCAGATTCTTCATCTTGTTCTGAATCCGATTCTTGCTCTTCACTTTCATTCTCTTGCTTACTGCTTTCATCACTTGATTCTTGTTTGTTGTTGCTGTCGTCTTCATCATTACCCCAAGACTCAGATTCACTCTTAGAAGAGTCATCATTGGTCACATTGGGAACCCCTGGTTTCTCACCAGTTCCTTCACTTGTGACGGTGGGTGTGATCTTTGCAACTCTTGGTGGATCTTCAGCAACGGTACCAGAACCACTAGGATATGTCTTGTGAAAGTCTCTTAAGCTCTTCTTACGAACTTCTTCCATATGAGCCTCCTCCGTCAGAGCTACATCAGATAGTAACTCTATTCCTTTTCCATGAGCTACATCTACCTTTTCCTTTTCCTTTCCTTTAGACTTAGTTTCCATAGTGGGTTCTTTGATGACGATACCTGTTGCTGGCGTATTTGAAGGTTTCCTAGCAGCTCTCTAAACTTTTTTGCCTTTTTGTACAGGTTCTTCATCTGCTTGGACGGGAACACTATCTTTCTTGGATGGAGATGCTTTCTTGAACTTTCTAGCAGCCTTGGGAGGTACCTCTCCTGTAGTATAGCCAAGATAAGTCTTGTACGCTTTGCTTTCCTTCATAGCTGGACTTGTTAGACAATCAGGAAGAACAACTCCCACTGGTATAAAAAGTGGTATTGGTTACTCCAAAAATGTGTAACAATATGCATAAAGTCACACACGTTTTTTTAGTGTTTGTCACCAAAGATTGCGCCACCGTAGGTGTCCTACGGTGACATTGTTGAGTTCATGGCCTTTTTCATTGAAAAAGAGTGACCAAAACCCGAATATGTGTGACAAATTAGGCACAAGTTTTGTTGGATTAATTAGTATTAGTGACCGTAAACACTTTATAGTCACACGAATGATTTTTGAGAGTGACTATTGTTCATCCTTTGGCTACATAAATATATAATATATGTGACATTTAAGATGGTTTATTCAAGTATAGGTGTATTTTGTGTGACTATTTCCCGTCCTGTGGCCACATGAATATATAATAAATGTGACGTTTGTGATGATTTAGTCACACAACGGGTGTTGTTTTTTTTGAGCTAGTCACATATAATTTAAAAAAAGTGGCCAAAAGTGTTAATAAGTGTGACCATATATAACAACCCAATAATTTTCATCAAATGCAAAACCTATTTTACTATTATCACAATTGTACGAGGAATTTTTTCGCTTTATTACATTACTTATATATCTCAGTATGTCATAACTAAAGTAGACGAGCTCACACAACCTATCTATGACAATCCTATCTTCATATATGTTAAGCAATCATCATAATATATCAATTCAATATCATAATATCATTTTTACAAAGTACA